>JAPMLY010001578.1:0-97454 GCA_026401115.1 Tetraselmis chui
CGTGGTGGTGTCGTGAAGGAGCTGGCGGATGCGTGCTTGGCACTGTTGCTTGATGGCGTCGGGGGGGAGATATTCCGTTGTGTTTAATAGGGCTTGGGCGATGGTAAGGGGGCCGTTGTTTTTGCTGCATTTACGGAGTTTGAGTATTTGAGTGCGTGTTTTATTTGTGAGCCAAGTGGGGTCAAGGGACACTTGGGGTGGGCGGGGTTTTTTGTCGGGGAGGAGGGGCCAAACTGTGGCTGCGTGGTCCATGTGTTGGGAGAGGAGTGTGGTGAATTGTGAGGCGAGGGTGTCGAGGGTGTCGGGGGTGGCCGAGGTGTATGAGGTGTTGAGAATTTCTGCGTGGAGGGTTGCCGTTTGGTTGATGAGGTCGGGGGTGCTAGATTGGTATACTTGAATGTGGTCGGGTGTGAGGGGAAGGCGAAAGGTGAGTTTGCGCGTCGTGTGTTGTGTGTGGGGGTGGGTATGGGGAGGGGGGGGGTGCGCCATGAGTGAGAAAGGGGCGGGAATGACGAGGTGGATTGCAGAGTGATCAGTAAAGTGGGAGGGGGAGGGGAAAATCGAGCAAGAGGATGGTGGGAGGGTGATGGGTGAAGGAGGCGTGGTGAGCCAGTGGTCAAGGCAGCCCCCGCTGCGGGGGAAGGTAGGGATGGGGTCGTGGAGGGGGAGGAGGTGGGATTTGAGTAAGGAGGTGAGGGCAGGGTGTCCTATACCTGTGTGGGTGGTCGATTGGAAGTCCCCTCCCCAGAGGGTGCGGTGTTGCGGGTGTTCGTCCGCTAGTCGGAGGCCCCAAGCTGCAACTTCTGCGTAGAGGCGGGTCAGTTGTGTGTTGTAGAGCTGGGGCATATAAGTACCTATAAGGAGGTAAGGGGTGCCTGAGTGGGGGACGATTTTTAGTCCGGCGATATGGGGGATGAGGTGGGGGGGAGGGGTGAGGACAGTGGCAGACTGGAATGAGGCGCGGCGGACCGCGAAGAGAACGCCTGCGTTGGGAAGGAGCACAGGTGAGTAGCAGGGTCGGGAGCTTTTGAGGTGGTATTGGGGGAGGGCTATGCGCCAGCGGGATTTGTGGGTGTCGTGGTTGGTTTCGGTGAGGATTAAGACGTCCGGTTGGTGGGAGGTGGAGAGGTGTTCAACATCCATAATGGAGGTGTGTAGGCCGCGGGTGTTGAGGGTGATGAAGTGTAGTGGTTGGGATGTGTGGTGTGGGAGGATGGGGGAGGGGAGGGAGGGGGTGGTGCTAGGGGGGGCGACTGGGGGGTTCTCGACGGGGGGGGGTCTGGGAGGTGGGTGGAGGGGGGGAGGAGAGGGGGGATGTAGTGGGTGGTGTGTGTGGATAGGATGAACGGGGAAGGTGGGGGTGGGGGAGTTGCAAGGGGGTTTTGGGGGGGGTCGTTCTGTGGGAAACACAGTTACATATTGCAACTTACAGCGACAGTACGCTTACATCATGTGTTCCATGTGAACAATTTACGACCTTGCTCTACCATTCCACTACGACCAGCTGTCCCGGTGACTGTTCTTGAAGGAGACGACGAGGAGTTTGACGTCTCACATATTTCTTATGTGTGCATCAAGTCGTTACCTAGACGACGGGGCAAATATTGCTTTTATGACGCACTTCCGTGATGACGACATTCCACCTATATGGCACCGATTAAACGAGGTACACATAACAATGGTATTACAAGATTTCTTGGAAACGCCCCAATGGCACAAGTTTGCCAAGACTCGGGCGTACATCGACTTCATGCACGCTCACCCAGCGCGCATTCCTGAGTCCCAGTAACTGCTTCTCTAAAGGAGCTTTGACCAAGGAGGTCTGCCTCACGGCGGCCTCACAAATATGTCAAGAGGGTGAGGGTACGAGTGTGACGAGTACTATCATGCAACAGTACATTACATGACATTGTGCAAGTACTCGTTACGAATTCTAATTCGTGCTTTTCCATGATGGACGTACAACGTGGGTACGTCGCTACTGCAATATTCATAAGGGTTCTGATGCATACTGTACGACCAATACCTCCCGGTACGTACATGTACGCACAGTTAATCTAACTAGCCAGTTGACGCGTCTACGCGAGGTTTCCGATGCAAAATGAGCCGCGTCGTGATTCTCCATGCTAGACGAGCCGCGTCGCTAGACTGTCGACGACGATTGGAAAGCCCTAACGCATGACACGTAAGCGAGACAAGCGTGCGTAAGCTATCTGGGCAGAAACATATTTAAGGCCAGTGCATTAGAAGGAGGTGACAAAACCATTTAACAATTTCTTTGTTCACTTACAACATATATTGCTAAAGTACAAGCAGAGAAACATCCTCTCATCATCTTCCATCTGCATTGTCACTATGACATCAAGCAGCGACGTAACTGGACAGATTAGAACTGATTTGTGCTAGCAGTTGGCTACAAAAGGCTAACCGCCACATGATGGGATCATAAGAATCGCATGTTGTGTCGCCGATTTCAGGAGTATTCACTAGCCAAAGTGTGCAAAATTCAAGTTCCGGGGCGCCCGAATCACGGTATGCCAAAAATCGGAGATGGGCCGCAAACCCTAATACGTCGAATAGTAGGAGGGACGGGCCCCATTTGTGCCCCGCTTCCCCTTCTACTTTAATTTCAACACAACTTTCGGTCCGCCAGTGCAATGAGCTAAAGTACAAAATTAAGCCTAAAAACCCTATATGATAAACATCATCCCCACGCGAAATGCCCTATTTCACTAGCAACTGACTTCATGGGAAGAGTATTCGTCGACGAACGAAAGTCCGCATGCGGACATAGCTTTCCGATTCCAATGAAAAAGAGTCCACTCCACCTATGCCAAGACGGCGACGACTTGCCACCAAAATTGCTAGGCAATCAACCAACGCAGCTGCCATAGGCGCGAATAGCCCCCCATCCTCCAAAGCAAAGGGATAGTAGTCATGAACCGACAAAATTGAAGGTGTGCCAAGTAAAGCGGAAGTGCGGAGGTCCGCATCAAGCTTGCCTTGCTGAGCTCCCAATGCAAGACCGCCCGGGAGTGGGAAGCGAGCGCCTATCTGAGGGATACTTGTGTTCATGCGAGCACTTGTGACCGTCGTATCAACAACCATGTAACAATGTGGAGCCATAAAGTCTAATTTAGCCACCACATAAGCCGGCGAACATCTATATGTTTCGCGATAATACAAAAACATCGTGCTTCTATACACCGGCATTACAAAGAATCGGGCGATATTGATAACCGATGTTGGGGTGTGGTGTGAAGAGGATGGCGGTGGTTCAATATTTGTGTTATCATCGCGCGACCGCATTAGAATTTCCGCGCACCATAGAATCCATGTCTAAAACAAGCCAAAGACAATAATAAAGTATGATATCGGCGAACCGTAACCGAAATGAACTGTTTGATTGCAAGAAGCACTGTAGGAACGTGGACAAGGAAAGGGGGGGGGGGGGGGGGGCAAGACAGCAAGAGCGACAAGAGAGTAATGGAATCCAAGGCACGGCAAAGGGAAGCACTACATCGTGCACAAATGTAGCAGAGGAAACATAATAAAATAATTAGAAGAAAAGCAATGAAAAGCACCAAACAAAAAGGAGCAAGGAAAGAAAAACCCCTAATGCCTAAGCCCGAGGAACCTGAAGGCATGCCACAACATCAGCATTGCCCTCTTGCAAAGCGTCGCGGAGATAGGTACCCAAAGAACTATGAAGAACAATAGTAAGACGTTGCAAGAATTCTCGCCGCACATCTCCGAGACCCCGTCGAAAGTGATTAGAAGTAGATCGACGCACGAAATATTACATGCGCACATTACCGTCAAAACGCAATGAACGAGAGTATACAACACCCATGCATGCCAAGGAAGCGACAAGCTGCCACCAAAATTGCCAGGCGATCAACCAGTTCAGCCGCCATAGGCGCGAATAGCCCCCCATCCTCCAAAGCAAAGGGATAGTAGTCATGACCCGACAAAATCGAAGGCGTGGCAAGCAAAGCGGAAGTGTGGAGGTCCACATCAAGTTTCCCATGTTGAGCTCCCAATGCAAGACTACACGGGAGTGGGCGACGAGCACATATACGAGGAACATTGGTGTTCGTGCGAGCACTTGTGACCGTCACATCAACAAACAAGATAACGGTGTGGACCCATGAAGTCTAACCAAACCACAACCATGGGTCGATATGGAGAAGCTCCCGACCAAATACGGCGTACCTCCAACTGCAAGTCCCGTCCCTCAGTAGCCCCCACTTCAAGCATGAACTCTTCAAGCGCGTGGACCATCCGATCGTGGAGTTGAATGACGAACCAAGAGCACGGGCACTGGGGGAGCGGATTAAAAATACAAAACAGGGGTCAAAACCATGAAGTACTAATGCGTGCAAACAGTTTATCATTAGAAAATAGCATTATGAGGAGTACCCTAACCTGTTTCCCGCACGTTGTCGGGTAGCGACAATGAGCGCAAAAAAAATAGTACCAATAATCCTTTAAGCTAATTTGAAATCACCGGTGACGTATGGTTCAATAGCAAATTTAACTTTAGAAAATGACTACGACACAACCGACATTTGTATATCAAAAGCAAAATCATTGTATTAATTATGAGGGCTCATCCAGGAAATAGCGGGTAGCGACATAAGCCGAGCATTGAAAGCGATTATGTAGCCCGAATAAATATCGAAGGGCCATACCAAAAACAACAATCCAACGGCTTGAGCAGCACTGACGGCAGCTGCTTGCGTAGCAGTTTGAGGCTGAAATCTCGTCGTGCAGCAAGGGAGAAACAGGCCCACTGTCGATGGGGTGGGAGTTCAATATACCGCAAATATTCCGGTCTATGTTATTCGGGCGGAGATGGCAACGTATCAAGAATATTTGTCGCAAAACGCGGCCGATCCCGCCGCCGCCTTCTTCGAACTGGCCAATCAGGCACAGGTCCGATATCGCGGGCGGGATGGCGAGCTGGTAGAAATACAACAGGACCCTGACGTGGAGGACTGCACGGTAGGGGTGCGCCTGTCAAAAATACTGAGAGTTCCACCTCTGCTCTTAGAAACAGCATGCTATCCGAGAGTCACGGACTGATGGTACGTTTGCCTCCGCGTTCCAGGGGGGTATCGTCTGGGAGACGTCCTTCCTGCTCGCGACCTTTCTCGAGGTGCAGCTGGCTAGCGCAGGCCACAATAACACTCCAAGAGTCCTGGAGGTGAAGGGCTACTCAAAGCTTGATCAGACGCTGCAGTGACTGACCCGGTAGCACGCACGTCACTGTGTTCCTCATTATTATGGTGCTGCGGTTGTTCTCCGAATTTATATCTTATGGTACGTTTCTCTTATTCATTACCGAGTTACAGGTCGGGGCGGGGTGCGGGCTGTTGGGGCTCGCCCTTGCCCACGCAGGCTGCGATGTAACACTCACGGAGACAACGCAGGCGATGCCGAATTTGCGCGCCAATGTAGAGAAAAATGCTAACGTGGCGTCACTCAAAGACGGGGAGCAGCCCCGTGCGCTGCAGGTGTCTTGGGACTGTGCACAGGTGAGTGTCGCGGAACTGCGGACTATCTGCCGCTTTAGCCTGTACGACTTCCGACGCACATGGCATTATTTACATAGTCTTCCCCGAATCCACTTATGCGAGGCTTATTCGTGGTAGCGGGGAGGGAACAGGAGCGGGAATCATGTCTGGAGTCGACAGGCGGCAACTTCGACTACATTGTCGGCACGGACGTGGTCTTTGCGGAGCGGTTAGTGGAGCCGCTGCTTGAGACGATGCACCTGATGGCGGGAAAGACCACAGTAGTCTGGCTCTGTCTTCAGGTGCGACGCCTCTAGAAACGACCTCTCAGCCACAACTGTGATCCGACCACGAACACCAACACAGTGCCGAGCAATAATCCTTACGCAGCGACTAACGATCGCCAATTCCCGACAGTGGATTTGTTCCCACGGCGTTTTTAGCGACTATAAGAACCTTGGGCCATTTTGATTGAATATACTGTTTTAGGTCTATTTTCCTCCGCAAAACTGAGGACGGGGACTTTGTAGTTATGCTTTTTCATACACATATTCTGTAATTTCGATATACAGTACTTTACGTTGTAGTTCATTACTGTGTTTATATTGTTTTTGATGATTTTACATTTTTTTGGAGATTTGATTCTGAACTGGATTAACGTCCAGGAGCGTTGCCCGGACGCGCACGCGGCGCTGCTGAAAACCGGGAAGCGGTATTTTGACATCGAGGACTGCACCGCGCAACTGACGGCGACGCCGGGCTGCGCGGTGGCCGCGGATCTGGAGTGCGTGCTGCTGAAGATGCGGCCACGCGGCGAAGGTGGCGGCTGTGACGGAACGGGAACTGGCAGCGGGAATAAGAGGCGCCGCGTGGAACGCGATGGTTTAGAAAGTGCACGTAAGGGTTCCGATAGATGAGATAGAAACGCAGCAAAGGACGTTTCAGGCGGCAGGGAGAAGTCGGCAGAGAGCAAGCCGTATTGTGAGTGGACGAGGTGGGTTTCACTAGCGATACTTGAGTCCCGCCTGTGATATTCAGCGATGATAGCTAAAACGCAACAGTAGCAGGTAAAAACTAAAGACTATCCGCGTTTATACTAAATTATATTTGCCTGCCGAGCGAAAGGCGGTTGAAAACCTGCTCTCCTGCTGCCGGACCCAGTGTACGTTCCTCACTACCCCCATAGTATGTATAATTTTTTCCGGTATACATCGTGTGCGAAGCTCATCAAGAACACATCACGCGAGAGTGCGTCAGTACGGTATCGGTATCTGTATTGTACGGACTATCGTCAACAATGCGTGTTGGCCTCCACTCAACGGACTGTACGCCGTGAGGACATCTGCTCCCCGCGATAACATATAGTCTCGACTAGGACCTGAGTCCCGATCTAATCGCTCTTGTATTTTTAGTGTGCTTCTCACGGGCTGGATTTGTGAAGCTCGTCGCGGGGCACCAGGGGGGGCGACGCGCTGCATACCCGTAGACTCGCAGAGCGCCGCCGGTTTCACTACGATATCACATGTCGCGCGTTACCACAGCACGCCGCTCCTACTATGGGGTGCACTGTATCAACAGAACTCCCTGATCCCCCACCGCTACCGAGCAAATTTCCGGAGGCCGTGGATGCCAGCAAGGAACCGGCCCCAGTGGACAGTTACTCAACAGCACGAGGCGACGCGCCCGTAGTGTTGCGAGGGGACGGGACGCGTCCTGGCGACGAGTCAACTAATAATATCGCTGACTTGGTTAAAACGGGCAAGGACGAAGACGCAGCGACGAGCAAATACTTTTGATGTAAAGCGAGAAATAAAAGCTGATGCGAGATATTAGACCAACGTACAGTCAGCTACTTCATTCGACGAGACTCCCCGCGATAGCCGTTCGAGCTATGACGAGACATTCCCGCGGACCACTCAACTCGCAGCTTTTCAACAATAAGTGGGCACGGAATTATTGAAATAAATGGGACTGAAAATAATAAACGGCAAGCCCTGAACGTACCAGGTACGTCGTACGCGTCGGCGGCACAGGCTAATCAGAGCGCTGTCTTAACACACCAGTCGCTACTTGTAAGTCCCGGATCTGCCCCTGCTTTGCTTGGCAATCAACGACTGTGGCACCCGTAATGAAAGGACTGCAGGAGGGTGCATAGCAGTGGTGGCAGCTATTGCAATTTACTTATGAATAATTGTTCGTTTGGTGAATAAGAGTCGACACCGCTGATGTCTTCCGGTGATGCCCCTGACGCCACCGTCACGGCGTCACCACAGATATGTGGTGGCCAGTCTGTGGCAGTAGCTTAGACCGCAGAGTCGTAGTAAAAGGAAGGGCCCTCGACGGTATGGGCGAGTGCATTGTTACGGTGGACATGCATGCCGATGCACGCACGCATACATGGCCGCCGACCATCCGAGATTGCGTCGGCGTCATTTTTTTTTGTTGACGCGCGCGGATCCCGCATAATGGAAGCCGGAGAGATGGCCAAAGAACTATCGAGCCTGTCGAGGGCCTTTTGTGGCCACCGCGCTTACGCCATCAAACTCCAAATGCAAATTCGAAATCCGCACCTCGGCGGGTTTGATGAGTACGTTGCTCGCCCAAAACGGTTGCAGTGGCAATGGTAAGTCGCGTCACTTCGGTAGGTGTTGCATCAAAATATTATGCACCACGCCCTATACAACCCCACATGCCCGAGGGTGCGCGTTTATTTACATGCTATTGCCACAAAATCATCTCTTTCTGTTCCACGCCGACGTCAGTGGATACCTTGACATCCGTATTGATGATCTCAACATCCGCGACACGACATCGAGCACCATTATAAGGGCGCCCGTCGAGGCTGCGCATGGCTAGGCGACGACACCGGAGGGGTTGAGCCCACTTCTTCGTCGGCACAAGTACCACTGCCTCATAGCGGTGGCTTTGTATTGCTCAACTATTTATTGCGATGTAGAAAAAGGGGCTAAGCGGGGAGGACCAACAACCATCATATATCCGCGTGATTAGCAAATGAAATTGTGAGAGCATTTATGGTCAGATTGATTTGAATCTAGAGGTTTGCATATCCAATTTCCATGTGTACGGGACAGTGACACTAGCGGTTATTGTCACCGTTAAAACGCGGCGCGTCGCACCTGCTGGGCAACCGCCTCGCCTTGCAGTTAGACGCACCAACAACCAACGACTCCCCCAACGGTCAGCTCTAGCTAGCCCGAGCCTTATAAGCCGTAGCTAGCTACGAGCCTAGGCACTCTCTGCTTTCGCGCTCAGCCAATCTAGGCTTCGCGCGAATGCAGTCTCGACTCTCGGTGTCGAGCAGTGTGTCAGTTTTACCATTCGTCCCATGCGCACTCGAGCGTCACGCGACACTTCCCCTCGTCCAGCTACGCAGTTCCGCAACATGCAGCCTGAGCAGTCTACGTCCGCCGCTGCGGCCGACCCTCACGCTACCTCAATCGAACAACGCACAGCCGAACATATTCGTACGGCAGTTTTAGCATCGGAACAACGGATCACTGAGCAGTTTTTGGCGGCTAACGCTGCCTTACTCGCCCAGCTCCAGCAGACGACAGCTACACCTGCTACTACTGATCGACAGCAGTCCATTCCCGCCGACGCGACCCCAGCGACGGAGAGTGGTAAGGAGGCCCATGAGCCACCTATCGACTTGCTAGACGACGAACCCGACCCCTCCGCGTCCGATTTCATCGACTTCGCCTCGATATCGCAGCTCTCCACCTTCTCCCGACAGAAGTGATAACTCACATCCATGTGCTTGCTCCGGCCAATTGTCATATTGTCCTTGCTGGTCTTGCTTGGTCAACGGCGGTCTACTGGTCTTGCTGGTCTATTGGTCTTGCTGAGGTCAACGGCGAGGTCATCCCGGCCGGCCTCGAACGTCGCCCGCGCGACATCGAGGAGCCACTTTTGTGGACTCTCACGGACGACACCGCCCGAGCTCTAAGCGACAAACGCACCCAAGCGGCATACGACAAGTACCTACACATCGGGTGCTATGCCTTCTTCGACAGTTGCGCCAACGCGGCAATTGGCGAGGCTTTGGACACGCTGTCGCACGGCCCACCTCTACCGACGGAGCAGGCGGCAGCGATTGCCCTCATCCGAGCGGGTCATCGCACCCACACAGCGACGGAGGAGGCCGCCCGTACTCGATTGGGCTTCCTCCGCCTCACCAAGGGCGGACAAACGAGCACGGATGCGGACCGCGTCTTTGCCGAATTGGCCCACGAGCGTTTCTGCCGACCGCGCCCTACCGCGGTCTTCGGCCCTTTGGATGCGCTCCGCCAAGCGTTCGTCGACCGCACGATGGAAGTCAGCCTACACGCCGCGAGCAAGGCAGCTGCCGGAGCCGCCTTCGCAAAAGTCACGCCGGACAAGCCTACCGGCCCCGACGCGCGAGCACGCAAGGCCGCCGCCGACAAACGCAAAGCCGCCGCAGCAGCGGCAGCGGCAGCCCGCGCAACCCCTCCGCTCAAGCCGACCGACCCGGCTAAGCCCTCGGCCAAGAAATGACGGTGTGGCCCGCCGCGCCGAGTCCTGCTCCCCGACATCTTCCTTCATGCGCCACCGCGTGCGTCGAAGATGGCGGGAGTGGGAGCGCATCGGCGCGAGCGGCCAAGTCCTTAGTTGGATCCGCCATGGAGTCCGGGTAAAGTTCAAGCACGGCGTGCGCCCCAAGCCCTTCAACAACGGCATCTCTATGCTAGACGCGACACCGGCCCAACTCGAGTTTCTAAACTCGGAGCTCCCCCGCTTCGAGGCTTGCGGTGCATGGGAGCGAGCGGACAATCTCGCTACGTCTCCCGGATGGTTTTGGTTCCAAAACCCGGATGCAACCAATGGCGTTTGATTATCGACCTTCCAGAACTCAACCGCTATTGCTCGACCTTCAACATGACATGCGAGACGCTCAAGCACCTACGTCACCTTTCGCGTCCGGGCGACTACTTCGTCTCCCTACACCTCGCCGACGGGTACTACACCCTTGGCATCCGGGAGGAAGACCGAGACTTCTTCACGGTCAACCACCGTGGCACGCTATGGCGCCTCGCGTGCCTGCCAATGGGCTGGTCGGGCTCGGCTTACTACTTTTGCAAGCTCACACAGGTGTTCACGAACCACCTACGTCGCCCCCCGCCTCCCGTACCGGCGGCTATGCCTCTCCACTCTCGCCTACCTACCAAGCGCTTCCTCCGAAACGCGCGATGGCGAGGGACCCGACTCCTCCCCTATATGGACGACTTCCTATTCTTGGCCGACTCTAGGACGCCCCGGGTGTACGAGGACGCCCTACTACTCCGTCAGCGTGTCCAAGACCTGCTCGACAGCCTCGGCCTACAACGCAACCCCAAAAAGGGTGTTTGGACGCCTACACACGTGGGAGACCATTTGGGCTTAACGGTGGACCTCCATCGCGGCATGTTTCGCGCCCCTCCCGCGAAACTTCAACACCTCGCTCAGCAAGCCTCATCCCTGCTCGGGCGAGCAGCGTCCATCGCCCGATGGCTGCCCACACGACAGCTAGCGGCTTTCGCCGGGAAGGCCCAGTTCCTCTACCTCGCCATTGCCCCCATACGTTTCTTTTTGCGCGAGCTCCACAACGTGTTAGCCACACGGGTTGGGTGGGGGGGACGCGTCCGCCTCACCCACCAGCTACGCCGCGACCTCGAGTGGTGGCGCACGGTTCCCAACACAACACAACGGCCGGTCGATCTGCAAGCCAATCGAGACCGCCTACCTCCACGCCGACTCAAGCGACTACGGTTGGGGGGCCGTTCTAAACGAAGGCTCCAACTACCAAGCTCTCGGTTTTTGGACCGCTACCGACCGCCGTCAACACATTACGTGGAAGGAACTCCGAGCGGTGCGACACGCGGTGGAATCTTTCCTACCGCAGCTCCGAGGCCGGCAAGTCCTCCTACACGAGGACAACACGGCGGTGGTCGCCGTCATCACCAAGCTAACCTCACGGTCGCCCATCATGATGACCGAGCTCCGGCGCCTATGGTTCCTCCTCGACAACAACAACATCAACATCCGGCCGCGCTACATCCGCTCAGCGGCCAACATCTGGGCCGACACACTAAGCCAAGAGAGAGACTTCGAGGACTGGCAGCTAAACCCCCGGATTTTCGAACTCCTTCAGCTCCGGTGGGGCCCACGCACAGTCGACCGTTTCGCGTCTATGCTCAACACCCAACTGCCCCGCTTCAACGTCCGCTGGCGGGACCCCCTGTGCGAGGACATCGACAGCCTGCACCTCCCCGACGAGGCTTGGCGACGAGAGAACAACTAATGCAACCCCCCTGGTCTGCCCTCCCAACCCTTGCCGCAAAACTCGCTCAAGCTCAAGCCCCGGCTACAATTATCGCACCCTTCTTGCCAAACAAACCATGGTTCCACGCTTTCGCCCGGTTGGCCACCGCAACTCTACACTTCCCGGCGACCCGCGACCTTTTCTTTCCCGGCAGGCTCGGCAAGCCCGAAGGGGTCGGACCTCCCGCGTGGAACATCGTGGCCTTTCGTCTCTAACTCCTTCGTGGCTCTACACCCGACGCGGAGCGATTGGCCGCGCACTCCGGCCGGACCGATCAAATGCTCATGTACAGCGCGCGGCGCCTCTGCGTACAGGACCGCCGCGCTTTTGTCTGCGCCTCGGCACAACACCGGCGTCCTGGTCCGCCGATCTAGCTGAAACTTTCCAAGACCTCCTATAGGATCAAACAAGCTAGGGGTTACGGCGGTCGCTCTACTCAGCAACTCGCTAGCGCCCTCTACGTACGCGAGCTACGACAGCGCCCTGCGGCAATTTTTTTTTTTGCAAACAGGAAAATATCGCCCCCCTACATGCCACCCCGGCCACAATGGTGCGCTACACAGCGTGGTTAGCCCTACTCGGAACGGTCGCCGCCGGCTCGCTGCAGCCCTACTTCTCGGCGGTTAACAAGTTCTTTCGCGACCACCAACGCCAACCTATCGCAGTCGGGGAACTACTGGCTGACGCCAGACGTGGCCTCGAAATGCTGCAACACCGCCTAATCCCCGCCATCTCGCGCTTACCGCTACCGGCACCCGTCGCCCTCGACATCCTGCTCGCCGCCGACACTCTACGCCGCACCCTCCCATGGACTCTTGCTGCCCTTCCCCATCTGCAACGTTTCCGGGCCTGCTTAGCGATTTGCGTCAATTACGCGTTTTTCTGCCGCGCAGAAACTGGCGCCCGCTGCCAAACAGGCGACCCAATTGTCGACAAACCTTCTCAAAAAAATTCTCTGTTCGTACGGAAATCTAAAGGCGACCAGCGCCGCAACGCCAGCGCCAAGCAAGTTATCGCTATCCATGTAGCCGCCAACCCGGTCCTCGCCGACCTACTCGACTGCTACACGGAGCACCGCGCGACATTCTGCAAAAAAAACTACAACCGGCCACCCCCGCTCGCTTTCTGGAGTTTCTCACATGCTGAACCTTCCGCCGATTGGGGTGCCGCGTCCACCATCTCCGCCTGGCTCGCCCTCGCCCTCCTCGCTGTCAACGCGTCCGCGCCCGCCGGTTTCAAATGGACATCGCACAGCCTACGGAAAGGCGCGGCGTCCGCTGCGAGCTGCATCGGCGCCCCACTCCCCGTAATCAAATATATGGGTGGCTGGGCCAAGAACAACTCTGTGACGGAAGGCAAATATATTGACCGAACCATGACCCCAACACCTGCTGCTTGGCGGTTCTTCGGCTGGCTCACTCCGTCCCCCCCGCAACACTAATTTTGGCTGTGCAAGCCTTTGGCTTTAGGTTACTGGCAAAACGTGCCCTAGGGTAAATGGTCAGATTGAATTGAATCTAGAGGTTTGCATATCCAATTTCCATGTGTACGGGACAGTGACACTAGCTGTTTCTGTTACCGTTAAAACGCGGCGCGTCGCACCTGCATGGCAACCACCTCCCCTTGCAGTTAGACGCACCAACAACCAACGACTTCCCCAAAATATGCACAAAATATGGATGAAAACAGGTTTAAGGCAACCATTTCTTACAATTTATATAGACTTGTGACAACCATATTCCTCGCGCATACATAATTCAACAATTACATGAGACTAACAAAGCATCCTCTAGG
Source organism: Tetraselmis chui (assembly GCA_026401115.1). Taxonomy (NCBI): domain Eukaryota; kingdom Viridiplantae; phylum Chlorophyta; class Chlorodendrophyceae; order Chlorodendrales; family Chlorodendraceae; genus Tetraselmis; species Tetraselmis chui. Next base: position 13,654 of record JAPMLY010001578.1, read on the forward strand.
CTATCTTCCTTGGTGTTCTTCTTGAACGCGTCATGCATTCGCCCCGCTTTGTTGAACAAACGCTCGCATGCAGCAGAGGTAGCAGGCATAGATAAGTACTGCCGCGCCATTAAAGCCAAGTCGGGGTACAGAGCTGCATGTGTTTTCCACCATGTCAACACACAAATGTCTTTGTCCGTTTCTTGGGGCAGCTCAAGGTAACGCTCTAAGTCATCCTTTTCCACGTGCTTGGCTATAGAGGGCGTCACACGCCCAGTCAAATCCCCGGAAAGGAATGCAGTGAAAGACTTACTCTTCGACGACATCAATTGCTTGCCAAGCTCTGCAGCTTGCATGCTTGGATAAGCACCGCCTTCTGCCTCGCTCTCTTCCGGCTCTGTGCGCCACTGCTCTCCAAATTCTCTTCTTGCAGCCGCCAAAATTGTAGGCGCAAAGTCGGGACGAATGCCATTGAAGTCCAGATTCTTAAACATGCACAATTCACATTTTTAGTTAACATACCAAATGCACAAGTAAATTTGCACACACACACACACACACACACACACACACACACACAGGAACACGTAGAGAGCATACAAAATAGGTACACAAACGAACACCACACACACATACACACACATTCAGAAGTAGATGCACATACAAGCCAACACACACACAAGCAGACAAACACAAACACATCCATAAGACATAAACACACATGCATAAGACACACACACAAACACACATGCAAGCACTCACACAAATATGCATAAGCATACACACACACACACACACACACACACACACACACACACACACACAAGGACGCTCAGATACAATCACATCTATTTATCAACATTTAGTATATTTATCAGGTATATAATAGAAACAAATGTGCAAAATTTAAACACATGCATACACAACCATTACAAGGTACTCACCGAATGTCCAGCAATGTCGCAATCCCTATCTTGATGTAATCGTTCTCCCTTATGTTCGTGAAAAAACGCTCAATGATTCCGGCCCGCAGACTCTCCCTTGCCTCCGCCATATGAGGCTCCATGTCCTTCGCTTCGATGGTGTACAAGTCCACATCCCTCCGCTCATCTTGCAGTGAAACGGGCCTGTGTGACGACAACTGCTCTAACAGAGTGCCTAACATAGGGTAAACAAGTGATATGGTAACATAGTCCCCCTGCAGCAAATTCACAACTTGAGCCACTGGCCACAGGATCGCAGCTAGCTCTCGAATAGTCTCCCAATCCTCAGTGTTGATGGCGAAGTCTGAATACACCTTCCCATCGTCATTGGCAACGCAACCATTGGGTACCTAGTATAGAATTAATATCTCAGTAAATGAAAGTAATGCAACTTAACAATAATGCAATGAAAACACCGCAAGACAGTACTTAATTGTAACATATACTCGGTAATTGCTTCAGCGTTCTGCACAAACCACACAGCCTGAGGAAACAAGCCTAACCAACGAGTGGCTGACTTGGTATTTGGCTTACTTGTGGGAAGACCCATCCGAGTTTGAATCTCCGACAGCTTGGCAGCGCCCAAAGTGCTCCTAGAAAAGTGGGCACTCTGACCTTGCATTGCTCGGGAACAATCCTTGATGTGCGGCTCCTCCACGCACTTGTTGACACACAACTGAATGCCATGAGTAACACAGGTATGTCCATCCAATGCACCCCATCCTTTCTTCATATTTGCTCCATTGTCGCACACCTAGGCAATCGTCAAACCATCTTCATTCAGAAACATACATAACAAGCAAAAACAAAAAGCCAAAATCTAAACTAACTCTTACCTTACTGAATATTGATTCATACACAGTGTCCACAGCTTTGACGCCTTCCAAGTCGTCTGCTTCGACAAGCTCTCCCACATTCACTCCAGCAAGTCTGCGCTTTGTCGTTTGCAAAATATTCTCACCTGTGTGGGAAACCTTTCCGTAGGGCTCGCAAATAACCAAGCGCTTCATAAGTTGCCACGATCCGTCGATCCAATGCACCATTACCGCCAACAATGAAACATAATTCTCCCCCCAAATATCTCCAGATATGCACGGCTTCAATCCGTCTTGAAACAACCCGTTCATCATGACTCCTGTTTCAACAAGTGACTGAAACAAGAAAAAATAATTACCTTAGTTATTTTTAAAGGCAACCCGCAGTCAGACATTCAAAAACCAACAGCAATTACCTTTTTAGCCAAGGACGCCATGCAACGCATTACCGTCTCACGACATGGACCGCTGTATGCGCCTCCCGAAATAGCAGACATCACATCCTTGAGCTCTGTGTCCGGCTCCATAATCCCGAATGGCCGACATCGCTTGACCACCCAAATTGTTATCAACTCGTCAAGGTAATGTTTCCTTTTCGCAGAAATCTACGAATAGAGTCAACAACGAATGAAAGGTCAATAACATGCTATCATTAAGTCAATAACATGCTACTACACATTCACACTGGGACATGACTTACCTCTGCCTTGATCACGATGGGGACAGATACATCCCCAACTTGGATGTTTTCACCAGTAGCCAAGTCCTGTCTGTACTCACCTTTATGCCGACATCTGAGGTGCTTGATAAGATTTGAGGTCCCTCCGCTGTACTTGAGCTTGAATTCCTTTGGACACAACTTACATACGACATACTTGATACCATTGGGGAACTTCTTTGGCTTCTTGAAATGATTCCAGCATTGAGCATTGTAGATCTTCTTCTTCGGCGGCGCCAAGTCGTCATCCACGATGACCTCTTCATCGCCTTCGTTATCTTCTTCGATGCCTTCTTCAACCTCGTTTGATGTTACAGTAGCTTTAGCTTGCAGCCGGTTCTTCCTCTTCATGCTTATCCGATTCGCCTCTCGTTTTCGTGCCTCCTGCAGAAACACAATGCACACATCAAAAGTTCGTAATGGAAACATGAAATTGTAGCGAAAGAACAGAAAATAACACAAAGAACAGAAAAGCATAACAGAAAAGCGATAACATAGTGTCGACAAGCTCAACTGCAACGCTATTACTATGGCTTCGATAGAGCACATAAACATAGACGTAAATGTGCGGGCGGAGGCGGGGAGGGGGCGCCATGCGGCGCTACCGAACAGCACAGTGCAACAGTATGCTTAACGACAAAGTAACCTTTTATGTGGGAAAGCAAAGAACAGAAAAGCATCACAGAACAACGATAACATAGTGTCGACAAGCTCAACTGCAGCGCTATTACTATGGCTTCGGTAGAGCACATAAACATAGACATAAATGTGCGGGCGGAAGCGGGGAGTGGGCGCCATGCGGCGCTACCGAACAGCACAGTGCAACAATATGCTTAACGACAAAGTAACCTTTTACGTGGGAAAGCATAGAACAGAAAAGCATCACAGAACAACGATAACAAAGTTTCGGCACGCTCAATTGGAACGCTATTACCATGGCTTCGACAGAGCACATAAACATAGACATAAATGTGCGGTCGGAGGTGGGGAGGGGGCGCCATGCGGCGCTACCGAACAGCACATTGCAACAATATGCTTAACGACAAAGTAACCTTTTACGTGGGAAACCAAAGAACAAAAAAGCATCACAGAACAACGATAACATAGTGTCGGCAAGCTCAACTGCAACGCTATTAAAATGGCTTCGATAGAGCAAATAAACAGACATAAATGTGCGGGCGGAGGCGGGGAGGGGGCGCCATGCGGCGCTACCAAACATCACAACGCAGCTAACTCGGGGGTGAGGGCAGAGCGGAGGGGGGGGGGGGGAACTCTTGCTTACCTCTTCAACTTTCTCTTGCTCGTTGTGAAAATCTTCCAGCAGGGTGGACCAATTGGCTTGACGCCTTACGTTGAGCTCGGTTTCTGAAGTGGCGGCTTCCTCCGGCAGTCCTTCCCACATAACTTTATACGTCAACATTCCACACCTTTTTCCTTCGCTAACAATTTTCTTAACTACATACTGCCCTTTATCACTATACGGATCTGCACCTGTTTTTGACTGAGGTGTCCTAAACACCCTATCTGAATTCCCAACAAGCTCCTCTTCTGTACGTTGGATAGCCGTCGATGACAAGCTCTTCCCTGATCTAGACGGTCTACTACTTCCCGCTTGCCCCGCCATTGTTGCTAACTATGAAAGGATTGGATGTGGACGGGCAGATCATGGTGGATTTCAAGCGCGTACGCACCGTTTAAATAGCCTTTGGGTGGGCTACAATCGAGTCAAGGCTGCGGAATGACAACAATCATGGCTATTGAACCAATCCTAGACATACACCTCAGCAGATTTGCATTGCCAAATACCTCCCAAAAAACCAGCGTGTCACTTCGGGCAACCACAGAATCGTGAGATACTCGGAATCGTGAGTACTGATTGGGTATCACGATTCCACATCGTTTTGCGAGCATGAGGTACTCGCGATTACCGCGAATCCATTAAAGTACGATGAATACCGGATCCAACGATTACTTACAATAACTGGTACCGGAACCAACGATTACTTACAATAACTGGTTCCGGAACCAACGATTACTTACAATAACTGGTACCGGAACCAACGATTACTTGTGATTCTAGGGTTCGGACCCCGCGACTACCTGTGATTCTAGGGTTCGGATCCCGCGATTACCTGTGACTCTAGGGTTCGGATCCCGCGATTACCTGTGATTCTAGGGTTCGGACCCCGCGATTACTTGTGATTCTAGGGTCCGGATCCCGGGATTACCTTTGATTCTAGGGTCCGGACCCACGAGACCAAGTCCGAACCCGAGTAGTCTCGTGGATTCGCGGCTCCGTAGGATCCGGATCCAGTCCCTGGTCTAAGAATCTTTTGTGCATGTACGAGACCGAGTACCTTGCATAGCGCAGTTGACAAGTGGGCGAACGACGGCAACAACACCGTGTACAAGGAGTTCCGGCTGACTTTCCGAATCCCTTTTGGATTGTATTAGGATATAGTGGAAGCCGCCTGCGCCTCGGGCAGGTTCCGGGACGATAGGTCGGGGCTCAAGACGAAGTGGGCAAGGGTTGCTTTGACCTCACTTCTCACGCTTAAGATAGTGGAGTCGCTGAGGGCTATAGCGTTGGGCTGCACTATTGAAGGCATAAGGCTAGAGAGTAGCATCTCCTAGCTTGTGCTTGCAAAGTTTTTCCACAAGCTTCCTGCGTGGATGGTGGAGAAATATATCGAGGACAGCGTACATATGCCCATAGACATAGCGGAGCTTGAAAATGTAGAGATTGCGTACTCCTTGCTTGGGTTACTTGGCTGCGTCGGTAGAATGGACGTTGTGCACTTCGCGTCGGACAACTGCCCTACACCGAGTGTGCTGGCCGACAGAGGGAAGGAGAACTTTCCGACTGTGGTCTACAACGTCACCTGCGATCATGCCCGCCGTGTTATGTCTGTGCACGGCCCTTTCCCGGGTGCCAAAAACGACAAAACATATTACCAAGACGGACCATGCCGTCCGGGCGGTGAGATATAGGAGCATGTACCTAAACTTCAGGTACCCAATATACGGCCATATGGGAGCTTCATACAATAGTACTCATACAAGTGTTCCATATGTATTGTGGCATGCTTGGTTGCTCTATGTGTTATCTTGCCTGATTGCAGCCATGCTTCATGTGATGCCTCTGTTTGTATAGGTGCGTGGCTTCTCTGTGACGGTGGCTACCACATGTGGTGGGCAACCATTGCTGGGTATAAGCACATCGGGTCCGATGAAGCCATCCGGTGGAGTGAAAAGTAAGGCTAAACGTTGTATGTAGCCCACCTTGTGCATATGTGTACACCATCCCACCGTGTACAATGGTGTTGGTATTAATGTAAACACCGACATATATATACACGATGGGGTCATGCCGGACGGATGTGGAAGATTTGTTCGGAATCCTGGAAAAACGACTACGGATTTTGAGGGCACCAATACTATTTAACAAGTAGAGCTCAATCAATTCACTTTTTTAAACATGTTGTATCTTGCATAACATGTTAATGGATTGGGACGGCATCTCAGATTTGGGATACGAAGCTGGCCATGGAAGGCTAATGATAAAACTGACTTGTGCGACATTCTTGAGAGAAAACGGCGAGCCATGGAGGAAGCTCGTGGCGCAGACACTATGTAGTCAAGCCCCCCTATTCTGCGACGGTGCGGCTCTCACACACACAGTCTCACGCAGACACACACAGTCACGCAAAATTACACACACACACACACACACACACACGCACACACACACACACACGCGCGCGCGCACACAGTCTCACACAGACACACAGACACACACACGCACACACACACACACACACACACACACACACACGCGCGCGCGCACACACACACACACACACACACAGTCACACGCACACACACACACACACACACACACACACACGCCCAGTCTCTCTCTCACGGACACGAACACAGTCACACGCACAGGCACACACAATCACACACACACACACACTCGCACACACACACACACACACACACACACACACACACACACACACACATATGTCATTGGATTATTGACTTCTAATACCCCGCTGTTGGGTATGCACTATCCAGCTTTACCGTAACATTGTGTCGGATGATGGTTATCTAGTTCGTCGTAATGTAGACGATGACTTCACGTCGACGGGCTTGCTCATAAAGACCGTGCATCCCAGGGTCGGTGATGGTTAGGAGGCCTTATGGAAACTGTTTGTAGAGCACCATGCATGGCTAGACCGTTCGAATATACTTTTATGGCTACGTAGCTCCAGAAACATTGCATAGTCGTAGATATATAAAATGCTGGTAGCAGCAACAAGGCATTCGCAACAAAGGTAATTGATGTTTACACGTCATTAACTTTGGCTTCTGCCTTGTCCTCCACCACGCCATTGCCACCCCTCCTCACTCTCATTGTCATTGCTAGACATCAAATTAACACCAATTGCTGCTTCACTAGCTTTATCACTTACTACACTCTCTGCATGTTGTGACGTGCTAGGGTCACCAATATCTGCAACTAGCGGCGCGGGTGCACATGGCTGTCGGGCGCGTTGTGCTAGGCATTGTTCCTTCAAGTGCAACCGATAATCCTCAACATCCGCAACAATGGCTTGTTGTCGAGCATGGTTTTGGGCTGCCATATTGAATGCCAAAGTAAAAGAGTTTTGATAATTCATAAAAAACATCTCACGCTTAATGCTCCTCAGCTCTCCCCTCGCAGCCTTTGACGTGGGGGTAAGATTAGGTCCTTCTTCAACTTTTTGTGTTTTTTTGTCAAACTACATCATTTTTCTTGCCTCCATCCGGCTTTTCGGTGGGCGGTCCGCGGCCACACCCTCCCCGCCAGACGGCATCTCTACCGCGCCCACATTTCGTCATCCCGCCGACGCCACGAAGGTCAGCTCAGGACGACAAGCTGCACCCGTTGGAGGCCCGTATATTGCGAAGATCTTGAACTCCACTGGCTCCAACGACTCCTTCATGGGCGGCACAGCGGCGGAGTCTATATCCAACCCCACCTCCTCCGAGTAGCTGTCGTCCGCGACACCACCATTTGCGATGTCTGCCTTGTGCTGTTTCTTTGTCATCTTTTTCGCGTTCGGGTCTATGAGTTGTTGGACGCAACTCCCGTCCGCGGTAGCACCCTCGGCGGCCTCCTTCTTGCGCTACTTGCGGGCCTTCTCTTTAGCGGCGGCATGCTGAGCGGGGAGCTTGTCGAGCTCCTTCCGACGCCATTAGGCGCGCTTTATCTTTTCGATGGTGTCCGTCCACTGTTTTCCGGAGGGGGGGTGCCCTTCACCGTCCAAGAACTCTCTAGCGATGACCTAAAGCGGGTGGGACGGGGTCATACACAAAAGTTCGCGTGCCGGGTTGTGAGAAGTCGGGCAGGTGGGCAAGGCGGGCGGGTACCTCAAAGATTACGCTCGTAACTTCCGCCTTAATGTCCAACCACCTCTCCCATATTCGCACCGAGCGCGAGGAGTGGCACAACAACTCCACGCTTTGTTCGGTTGGTACCTTACCCCATGCCAAGAGGTGCTTCAAGCGGCCGAACCCTATTCCGCTTGAAGAGAATTGCGGCACGCTCGCAGAGGCACCTCCAACCCCTTTAGTCCGCCATCGGGCGCCTCCTTCTTCGTGGGCTCCAACTCCGAGGCGGAGAGGAACTCCTCAAGCGCAACTTATTTCTCCGCCTATGTCCTGTGCTGCCAGCTTTCGGTTTGCGCACCCCCCTCTTCGGAACGTTTTGCGCCGAGGCATATTGGGCAGACTGTACTAGCGATGTTGGACGGGCTTGTGGGTAGTTGGATACGGCGTAGCGATTATTGCCGGTTATAGGGGGAAGAGCCCCGCGCGACTCAGCAAGCGGGATATATTGTATAATGTACTAGTTTCTCGAGCCGTGTACCTCCTCTAGGTACACGCCTCAAGCCATGTTCCTTTTGGCCCGAGCCGTGTTCCTTTTGTTCACTTTTAATTGGAATACCTGTAAAAGTTCGTATCTCCATGATGCTTTGCAGGAGGGCAGTGCGCTGATGCTGTGGCATGCCTTCATGTTCATCATCGGGCTTATAGGTTTTTCCCTTCTGTATTCTTTTTGATTTGTGGCTTTTGCTGCTTTTTCTTGAAAGAAATTTATTTTACTGTAATCCCTGTAAAAGTGGTATTTTCGGTACAGGGCTCGCGAGCCGTGTACTGTTTTTTAATTGGAATACAGGTTAAATTCATTGTATTAATATTGACGAACTTCGTTATCTTCAAGAATAATAATATACAAATCTTTTTTATTTGTGTTTAAATAAATATAGTGTACAGCGCGTAGTTTTCACAACAATGATAAATTACAATACAAAATGCAGCGCGTTAAGTAGAAAAGCCCCGCCGGCCGGGTTGTCATCATGATCTTCGCCGCGCTGCTTCACATTACCACCTGTACAGAAATATCGTCATCCCACATCTGTCGACCACGAACACAGCTACACGAACCCAAAGAAACCTCTCAAAGATCGACCGTATAGCACATATCCCATTGCAACCCCATATAGGCCTTGTAGTTTACTACGATGCTGCGAACTATTTCCAGTCTCCTGTCGCGATCGCGGGACCGTGTTCGCTCGGAGCAAGAAAACTCCCGCGTCTTCCACGAGGTGGAGGGCGAGAAGCGACTGCGGCTACGGTACACCATCAGCGACATCGTGGAGATCGATACCGTGGGACAGCTGTTTAAGGTCAAGATACTGGTGCACGTAAGGTGGTGGGAAGACTACGCGGCATACATGAAACGGACGGCGGAGCTGCTTGAGGAAGCTTCCGACGAAAACTGCTCGGACATGTCGGAACTCGTCGATGTTCTGAGCAGCTTGTCTCCCGGGGCTCCCAAACCAGTGCCGTGGGACGCCGTGCAACGGGTGTGGGACCCCAAAATATTTCTGGAGAATAGGGGCCACGACGTGGAGATCACGGAGCCGGAACGCGCCTCGGTGCAGCGGACGGAAGAGTTCCCGGACAGAGTCTGGGTAAATTATTCCGTCCGATTGTCGGGCGACTTTCGTTGCGCTATGGACCTCCGGCAGTTCCCCTTTGACAAGCAGCTTTTAGTAATCAAGATCCTGACGCAGCACCCCATCAAGGACGAAGGCTACAAGTCGGGGGTGGCCGCGCGGATAGAGGGTCAACGGACCACGGATGAGTTCTCGAGGCGGTTCCTGCAGAGCGAAAACCCCGCCCCGGACTGTCTGATGCTTGACGAGTGGCACCTCGACTCATCTGGCCACGAGGTGATTGACCATTCCAACTGGGAGGAGTTCAAGCACTTGGGTCAGCGCCTGAAGCTGGCACTCCCACTGCAACGGTACGCCAGCGGCCGGACGTACAGCCGACTGTACATCGCAGTCGCTATGAAGCGCAAGCCGCAGTTTTACCTCAGCAAGATCTACGTCCCCCTCTTCCTCCTCGCCTGCACAAACTTCTCCGTGTTTCGGATCCCTGAGTTCGGGGACCAGATTGCGACGCTCGTCACCGTCCTGCTCGCTATTGTAGCGTACCAGTACATTGTGGCGAGCATGGTGCCGAAAATTGCTTACAACACAGAGCTTGACATTTATATCCTCGGCTGCTTTGCTGTCACCATGACCATCTTCGTGAGCTGCGTTCTGCTGGACCTCATCAAGGAACACCAGCTGTCGCCTGATCCAACTCGCGTAATGTTCCTGGTGGAGGCGTCGGCCTGGGTGCTGTTTCAGCTGGTGATGGGGTATCGGGTGGGGCTGTACGGGCGTGTGGCGCATTACCTTTTCGGAAGGAAGAGCAAACGCAGCGTCCAAGCGTACTTCCCTCTGAGCTCTCAATAGCGATAGTTGTCACTTCATTCGGAAGCAGCCCTCCTCATTAAGGCCATCCATAGGACCAAAATTCCAATACCGGCGACCGTAGGGTAGTCACGATCGTTCCCCGGGCTCTGGCTCATAACTATACGGAGTAGCATGTAGTTGTGCCTTAGAAACTGCACGGCGCGCGCTTGCGCGCTCGCGGGGGGGTGCGGAGCGAGGAGTTCCCCTCTAGGGTCGCGTGGGTTTGTTGCTTACAAAAGGTAAGAATGTTTTGCATGGGAGGTGGGGGATCCCTGGATGATGAAATGGTTGATGCGAGTGATCCGAACGTGGGCGGCGATGCATGAGATGGGATTGGGTCCGGGTGTGATATTTGCCTGGAATTAAACATTGTTTACACATAAATTCGAATGCGTGATCGCTAGTTAATTCATACATATCATATGATATGATGAATGTGTCAATCCTCTGGTAAATGAATGCTTGGGAGAGCACAAGAATCACGACGGCACGCACGCTTGGTAGTGCGTGAGTGTACTGGTGGGGTCCTTGCCGTATGCCATCACAACGATGGGTGGTTCGGTAGCGGGGTGCTCTTCATTTAGATGGAATCGCAGTTCTTCCACAGTCGCCTGCTTTGCGTCCAATGCGGTAGCGGTGAAGTTGCACTCGCCGCGATGGTGGCAGAAGAACTCGAAGCACGGGTACTCCGCGTTGTCGAAAAGTAGAATGAATGGCCGTTCGAAAGCGATGGCGAATACCCTAAGGGTGTAATAGAGCATCCACGAGCTTACGGGCAGGATGGTGCCGGGAGAGGGCGGTTCCTCATCGAGAGTGGGCCGTAGCACATTTTGAATCTCGTCGTCTAGGTCGGTAGTGCCGTCGAGGAACAAGAACTCCTTGGAGTAAAGCTGCCTAACGTCGTTGTTGTGGAGTTGCGTGGCCGCGAGAGTCCGGAGCTGGTGCAACAAGTCCCACGTGTGTCGGTTGTGGGAAATGGACAAGCCGAACGTTGGAGGTGGTATGATGCCCATGGCGACGGCCACCGCTGTGAAGCCGCACGACCCGTCCGCCGGGACGTCTACAGTTCGTAGGGCGTTGTCTTGGAGAAAGGCGTCGCGTCCCCGTAGCGTTGGTGTCGGGGTCGGCGAGCATGCTATCGGCGGCGGCGTCGGAAGGCGTCGGACCACTCGGGTGGTAGATGTCGATGTTGGTTGGTCCCGGCGTTTGCGAGGTCGTGACGGCGGAGATGGCGGCCGATGGCGGCCGTGCGCGTCGTTGTCGAGGTGAGGAGCCTCCGGTAGGGAAAGGCGATATTGTAGCCCATCGTCGTATGTTGGCGGATTGTCGTTGTGAAGGTTCCGCAGAAGCGCGTCGGCGAGCGCGACCGGGGCGGTGGCATGTGTGTCGGCTGCGAGGCGCTGGAGGGTGGCGGTGTACTCGGCACGGAACTGCGGTCCGTCGCGGTCACGTTTGCGTCGGGCTGCCAAGCTCTGCGCAGGCGTTCTTTTGCTTTTTCCCGCGCGGCTTTGTCAGCGCCGCGGGGCCAAAGGGGCAGCAAGAGGGTCAAGGCGTCGAACGTGCGAAGGCGGCTCATAGCGACGACCACGCTCGAAAGGTTTTTGGCGCTGACGTTTGGCGGGCGTATGTCTAGCACTTACGTATTGTCTCGCGAGAAAGTTGCGCCTTGCGCGAAGAAGTCCATGAAGGCGATGTCCGGAATCATGTTGAAGCCGGCGCGCTCGATTTGGATGCTCTTGACAATGGACCCGCTCTCAAGGCGGAAAGCGGTCGGGAAGCGCAGCGTAAAGTACACGGTTGTGGGCAGGACTCCAACATGGCCGTCCGGAAGGTCGTGACAAACGCGGTGCAGAGAGATGCCGAAAGTGTGCGGACGCACCACCATGGCACGCGGCATGCCTCCGAGGGTAACAACCGGAGCTTCCGGCAACGGGTGTCGCGCGGTCCCGTCATCCAGCAAGAGAGCGATTGCGGTGGCGCTATTGTTGTTGGAATAGAAGCAGCCTATGTTTACGCTATGCCGGAATATGTACGGCTTGCCGTTGTAGAAGTACATAACGCTCGGAACGTCTCCCGTCTTGTTGTGTGTCAGGCGGCCGAGGAGGGCGCGGAGGCAGCGATCGGTGACCGGCGTCCAAGCGTCGTCGCGACCAATGCGCATCATGTCTTTGGCGCTCCATCGGATGAGTTGCTGTTGATCTTCTGCGGCGCGACGCGGAAGCAAGGCGTGGACAATAGCGTCGCCCACAGTATGACGTAGCACCATGAAATGCGCGTTGCGAAGGTTCGGGTGGTGGATGGAGGCGGGTTTTTCTGGTGCTCCTATCGCGCAGGCGTTGATGCCGTCAAAATCGGCGTCCGTGAGGCGCCCGCCCCGTAGGCGGTCGTTGAGAGCGGAGAGGTCGGTCTCCATACGGAACTGCGTTTGTAACATCACGGTGGTGTGCAGCTGACCGAGAATGTGGCGGCCGAGTGCCCTTCAAAAATATCTCCACGAGAATATGTCCACGAGAATCTGTCGAGCGCTTTAGCAAATGTACCGACGACTCCTCGGTGACAAGCTGTCGAATTGTCGCGCAGCTGTGTTATTAATCTCAGTCGGAGCTTAGAGCTCCGCGAAATACAAAGGCGATTGAGAAGCCAAAAATATCAAGCTTTGGCTTCAACCCGACTATATCTTGTCCACTCACCCTCGCCCCCATAGTACCCCTCGCGAATTAGATTAGCGAACTCATGGCTCAACCGCAACGCATTGTTAGCCAGTGAGATTAACTGCGCGTCTTTATAGACAGTGGATGGGAATTCCGTCGTAATTCTGAAAGGATGGCGAGAAGTTCCTCCTCACGTAGTCGCTTGTCGACCCCGCCGCCGGATCTCGAAAACCCCGCCCCAAGGTCGTTGCCGCTCCTCCCGGCGCGACGTTCCTCCCAGTCGAGATCCCCAATCACCTCGAGGGCATGTGTAGGGGATCGGGACACACAAGCGGAGTGAAAAAATAGCGCTCTTGCCTCCGCACTTCCTTGTCCCCCCCCCCCCCCCCCCTCATTTCCCCGACTTTCACTCATTGGTACCCGGGTACATGTCTAGCAGTCTATCTATCAAACGTGCCCTCTGACATGCGATCGCGCGTCCACCGAGCATCCTTGTTTCGAGTGCGTGCCCCTACACTAACCCGGGCTCACACTCTCTAATACTAGGTCTATGTGGCGGTAGTGGGTGTCGTAGGGGTGAGGGCTGGTCACCGCGGCCGGATCCGACGGGGCGCGGAGCGCGGAAAATTTCAAAAACCTTCCGCCAGCGGCATTTCGGCAGCGACCGACCCCGAGGGTCGTCGCCGCCAATCGTGTCGCTCCCACCGTCGCGACCATCTTCCTTGCCGCTTAGGCATATACCCACTCCCCCGAAAGGTGAAGCTTGGCAACGTAGTCGGCAGCAAGTGAGCGCATGTCCCATGTGATGCTTCCGTACCTTAGATCCGGCGCTTTAGACACGCCCGTACTCTCCTCGCGCGCCCCCAAAGAACAATGGGCCTACTCGTATCATTCGCAGGCAAGACGGTAACCACCCCCATATCCATGCACACGTTTCCGATATATGTTGGGGGAACTAAGCGAGATCCGTGAGGAAGGGCGGAGCAGAAATTGCTATATCGGGCACGGACATCATTTAATTTCCGAAACACTCCCGGTGGCGGCTGATATTGGGGATCGCCGTTTCCAAACCAAGTCATTTCTCCGCCTGCGACTGTTCACATGCATGCTCCTCGTCCACCCCCTCCCTCCCGTGGCATGCCCGACAGTCGCAGGTTGGACGACGTCTAGCGAGCGCCTTAACATGGCGCTGCTTCCCGGCTGTCCGCCGCCAACTCCAACAACTGCAAACCCCCGTTGATCCGGCCGTACCCTCCTCGCCACCATACGCCCATGAGATACATGTCCCACTCCCCCCAAAGTAGGACATTAGCCATTAGTATCTTGTCTTGAAAAAACATATCGGACAGGCCGAGCGGGAGATCTTGGCGCCGGTAGTGTACATACATTATTTTGAAAACCCCTCCGTATATGGCTTTCCCGAAAGCTTTTGATCGCGCGGATCGCAGCTGTCGGTTCACCCCACCTAGCCTCCCACCGTGCTAGGCATTGCGCAGTAATGAGGGGGTATCTTCACTTCCGATCATCATTTGACTGCACGCTTGGCGCCAACGACGATACCATCAATATCTTCGGCATAATTGCTGTCTATTTGGACGAGATTTTCATCTACAACACGTATGGATGGATATTTGAATTCAAAATATCGTTGGCTAGTCAATTCGACATCAAAGACTTGGAGCCCTGCTAGTGGCTACTCGGTATGACCATCGAGCTGAATACATCGATCTTTTGGGTACTTGTACGCCACACTTAATCATCAACGAAAACGCGCGAAAATCACGATATCCGGTACCCGTGCAAACTATATGGCAGGCACTCACACCACTCCGGCCCCTACACGCCATTGCGAGCGCGCTTGTGGGACCTTACCGCTAAAACTCCAAGCGAAGCTAGCCAAGCCCCACATCTTGGAAGCGCGGGAGTTTGTGCATCCGGTACGCTAGATGTAGTGTCATATATAGAGCCACCGCGATAGCGAGTTGATTGAGATGCGCTGCGTTTTTCATCGGCTTTTTACTCACCCACCTCCTCTAAACAACTTAGTAGGCTCGCTAGCGATGGCCGTGGTCTATGGGAGCCGCCGCATTGGGTTCCCTAAAGATATAGTTACAGAAAGAACCGGCCATTTTTTCGAATAGCGCCTCCGACGCGGGGTAAACGAAGTGGATGGGTGAGCCACCATTGCGCTTTTGTTTACGGTTACGGGGTGAATCGGACGCCCGTTCTTACCGCATTCACGATAAGGTTTCAGCCCTCCCGTCCCCTCCCAGCTGTTTTTGCTTGCACGACACACCATTTATGATTTAGGACAATATTCAGCGACTATTATTTATACCTGAGTTTTAAGACTTACATTCGTGGAATGGGCGAGCAAGTACTCGGTATGGTGTACCGCCGGAAGCGGAGAGCGCAAGGGGTACAATTGGCCGGGCAAGTTCCCAAAACCAGTCGGGCTTGCATGTACGCAAACTATCTTCGAGGAGCGCGGGATATAGGACACCAATATCACTACTTCGCGCACAAGATCCGGGAGGGGGGTGGCTCTAGCTGGAGGATGTTCCGGCGAGTGGGCGCATAGGCGTGATTTGCAAGCATTCAATAGATAGATAACGAAGAAGTTGCTGTGGGGGGTAAGCTTTAGTCCATACCACCTACTAAATCGAACCCCAGGATCAACAACCTATAGGTGTCACAATTTTGTCGTGTATACTACCTCAATCGAACCCAAGGATCAACAACCTTTAGCTGTAACAATTATTTCGTGTCGTTATGCGGGTACCATGTGATTATGCATCCATGTTCGTCACATCTTTGTTGCATGTGCATTCGCACAACTCATATTGCTTTTGCTACTGCTACTGCTACCTTTGTAATTGCTTTTGCTGCTTGCTGATGTTGTTGTTGTTGTTGGCTCAGGTGCGCATGCTGCTACTGCATGCTAGTGCTCTTATCTCAACTTCTAGCTATTGAATTATTGCTGTTTGTGTCTGTGTAACTGATGCAAGGTACATACAAATAAACACACACACACACACACACACACACACACACACACATGCACATGCCCATGCTGTCACACACAGTCACACACACACACACACACACACACACACACACACACACACACACACAGACGCACGCGCGCACACACACACATACACACACATATACTCACACTCACACACACGCACGCACGCACGCACACGCACACACACACACACACACACACACAAACAAACAAACACACACACACACACACACACACACACACACACACACACACACACACACACACACACACACACACACACACACATATGCGCACGCACTGGTATCATAGGCACGCCGACAGAGAAAATATGCAAGTGGATTGTATCGTTGCTGCTATTGCTTATAGTTGTGTAGCTGTCGCTGTTCTATGTCATTTATGCTTTTACTTAAACATTGCCATTGCTCTTGCTGTTGTTGATGCTGCTGAAATACATGAGCACGTACTCCGTTCACGCATCCCGGAAGACGGTCCCTATCGCCCTAATATTGTGTTAGTGTGAAAACTCTGACTCCTTGCCACATGGATAGGAGTTGTGGTTATTGCCCGTTACGCCCTGACGGCGTACGTGCACTTCTATAGCCGGCTGTGCGGACGACATACGATATCGGTAAGTAGACCAATTCATCTGGATGATTTATCTGCCTTCCGGCCGTCCTCATGTGCTCTAGATTAAGCCAAGTGACACTTGCTATAGCTCGTTGATTTTTTTCCGAGTCACATGAAGTTTGGGAATACTAAATTGAAGTTTGGTCTGAATGGAACAAAATTTGTCATGTGGATACGTGGAGGTATCTTAAATGTCGCGAAAATGGGCCCGGAAGATTGCTGTGGGACTTCCCCGAGCACACTCTCACCATCCATGAAGGTACCTACATCCGGGAACTTCTACGACACTTTAGGATGACAGAGTGCAAACATGCAGCGACACCAACATCAACTAATGACCCACAACAATCTCCTCTTATGGACGACTCAGGTGCTACACACTACCGCGGCGTAGTTGGTGCTTTGCTCTATGTGCGACTTGCTATGTACTCGACCATCTATCACCGAAATAATTAACATAATGTGCATATCCATGCCTAAGCCGATAGTTGCGCAAATGGATGATACTAAAACATGTATGAGAAATCTCCAACGATATGATAACAAAGGCACTACCTTTGGCGGAGAGGATCTGCGACTTCATGGGTTTAATGATGCCAACTCCCCGACCGCCTACCCCATTGGATGTCGTGCCACCAACGACTATGTGTTCTTTCTCTGCGGAGGAGGTGTCATCGCCTACTCCCGCCTCCAACCATCTATCACATTGTCCACATGTGGTGCAGAATATCAGAATCTAAGTCTAATTGTGCAAGATTGCATGTTCTTGCGACAAACGCTCAACGAATTGGGATACTCACAGCAAGTCATATGCCACTTTAATTGGTGAAGACAATCATGCATGCAATTTTATCGCAACTTCTTGAAGCACCTCCAGCTAGACTAAACACCTACATAGCTAGATATTCGTCTTCGTTTTGTTCGCGACGCTCATCGAGGATTGGTTTAATCTACTATGTGCCCAATAGCAATGAGATGCTTGCAAACATCTTCACAAAACCCATCAATAACCCCTAGTTAGAGAAAAGCAAATCCCAAGTAAAGTCCTTTAGCTCTCAGTGTCAGTTTGCTCCTCAGTCAAGGGGGGGTGTTGAAGTGCATGAATCAAGACTAACACTGAGTATTGATATATGTGCAGTTCATGTAATGTACAAATGTACAAACCTTGTAGTATATTGTTACAATGATTGTTTTGTTTAGATGTGTGCGATTTGAAGAGACCGTCAACTATGCACAACCATTGGCGCAACCTTTGAGGTAATGCGCAATTTCTCCTATGAAGGCGTCGACATAACCCTCCTCAGTTTTTTTTCAAGAGCACAAGCTCTCACTGGTTTTGCTATTCTTGTCATCATTGAACACTAGAACATGTTAGGTACACCTGAAAGTGTTTCTTCCTAGATATGAGCTTGCAACTCCTCTCTTGTAATTCGCTTCTTTGTTTCCCGCAGATTAAATTCTAGCCTGTAGCTTCGATACATGGATTATCCCTACACCCAGGTACCCTGGACATGGGTGTTCGCTACGGTTATGTCGGATCGCTAGGTTGGGAATGTCATCATAATCTACTTCCGTGTTTAATTTAGCGGCGGCAATAAGCGAAATATCAATACAATAATAAAAAAAGTCAAGTACATCAATAATATACGGTAATACAACGCCACTATAAACAAAAGAATACAACGCACCGCTTAATTATAATCAAATTCTTACAATAAGAAAAATAGGCAGTGGAGGCCGCCACCAGGCAAAAAGAAGAAAAGCGGAAAAAACCTAAGCCCGAGGAACACCGCCGCTTAATTTTCACCGGCGACTGCGGTAATAAATGGAATTCGACACAGTAAGCCTCTACTCGACACAGTAAGCCTCATCCTCCGCCCTCAACCTTGCGCAGCTGCGCTCAGGCACCGAGTCCATTTTCGATCCCCCACCCCCTCATTATACCTCAGCTGGGAAGATGAGTGATGCAGAAAAACGAACGGTACAGGAGTCACCGCAGCGTCAGCAAAGCGTGTACAACTCGACCGTATTTAGAGTTGTATCGGTGTCTGTGTTGTAAGAGAGTTTTTTTTGCTCTCAGGCTAGTTTCAGCCTCTCTCGTTCTCCCGCTTGTGTCCGTGTCCAGGCAGGCAAGCCGCAGTTGAGCCCAGAAGATGCGGTGGAGATCGCAAAGATGCTCTTCGGGCTCATAAACATCGTGGACGTGAAAGAATTTGTGTCTTATGACGACCGAAACTTTTACATTAAGTCGGCGCCGCCCGGTCCGTCCAGCCTCGTCGCCGATTCTGTAGCTCGACGCATTTGAATGACCGAAGGCTCTTTACCTATCGCTACTGAATAACTCACCCGAGCTTGATGAATATTTACCCTGCCTTGCGTCAATGCCAGGCGACGAGGACGGCACGGCTGCGGTGCCACGTGAGTTCATTCTAAAAGTAAACAATGCGGTGGACTCGGAGAACGAAGCCGAGATCCGGGTGAGAGGACAATGTGTCTGACCTCAACTGGTGCAGCGAGCACTCTCACACATGATAGCGTGTCTATTTGTCTTTTCATCTTACATCTTGCTTTTGGTCGTGGCGGCAAAGGCTCAGAACAGCATGATGATGCACTTGCACGCCTGCGGCATCCGGTGTCCCGTGCCGCTACCGGACGTAGAGGGGCAGTACGTCTCCTCGACGGTACTCAAGTCGCTGGGCGGGAACGCACAGCGCCACGCAGTCCGCCTCATCACCTTCCTTCCTGGCACGTTATGGGACAACATACCTCAGGTAGTATACCCCAGCACAATTTAGTCACCGTCTCTCTCAACCCACGATAGATTGTGTGTGGTGGCTACCGCTCTCGTCGGTTCCAAACGCCGACAGCTTTTGAGGTTGCATGTGCTAAACGCTCAAACTGCGTTTTTCCTTCAGCCGGAAGAGACGCTGCAGGTTATTGGAAAATTCGTGGGGCAAGTGACCGCAGCGATGGAGGCCTTCCATAATCTGGCTGCAGAGGCGCGCAGCCACACATGGGACCTGGCACGTGTGCAGGACGTAGCTGAGTTGACGAAGCACTTCGAGGCGGCCGAGCGAAGGCAACGCCGACTTCCCAGCCGCCCTACTCGAATTCTGAAACCGCATTTGCTCAGCGTGGGGATGCCTGACGGTCTGTTGCGCTGCCTTACAGAGAAGTGGTGGACGGGGTGCTGGCAAAATTTAAGTCTGTTGTCCTTCCGCGGGCTGATAAACTTCGAAAGGCGGTCATCCACGGAGACATCAATGAGCAAAACCTGCTCCTCGACCCCGAGGGACCCGAGGTATGCATCATAAGCTGCCCATCTTGCTGTGCTTAGCTGGCTACCTGGTCGCGAGTCTGTAGGAGGGATGGGGGCGAGCTACAATGTTCACAGCATTGCGTGTTACATCCGGCATTGGTGGATGTCATGTCGGAATGCATCTCTGTGATGTGGGATATGATGGGGCGCGCAGGTGACGGGGCTGCTGGACTTTGGGGACATTTTGTGCTCTTGGCAGATCAATGAGATCGCAATCAACATGGCGTACGGCATGTTGAAGAAGGAGCAGCCTATCGTTGCTGCCTCTCACCTGCTGGTGCGTGCCCTCATTCCGAATGTAGCAAAGTGATGAGAGGTTATGATAGGGGAGGGGAGGGGCGCTGGGTGAGAGGTGATGCGTGATGTGATTGGACAGGCGGGCTACGCGACAGAGCGAACGGTGTCCGAGGTAGAGTGGGAGGTGCTGCCCACGTTGGTGGCCTGCCGTCTGGCGCAGTCCATCACGCTTGGTAACTACTCCGCCATTCAGGACCCCAGCAACAAGGAGTACCTGCTGACCACACAGGAGTCGGGCTGGTGAGTGCGGGCGTGGGTGCATTGACTGCCCGAGGGTGTGTTTAGGCGTCCTGTGGGCTAAGGCATTATGGTTACTGTCTCTGAGCAGGCTGTGTCTGAAGGAGCTGTGGGGTACCCCCGTTGGCGAGGTTCTAAAGATCTGGAAGAATGCGGTCGCAGCTGCTACCTCGTGAGCATGAGGTTGTTGATTGATGGTGAGGGGAGGAATCGAAGTGGTGTTGGAGGAGAGCACAGGAACGCGTGAGGTGAATAATGGGGAAGGACGTATTGTTATGCCAGGCAGGATTTTGTCTGGTCCGCGTATTCTGCGCACGTTGCCGCTCTGGGATGACCGTGGCAGCCCTCTCTAGGACCAGGCGCTAATTTTGCCATTCTTAACAACATTCACATTGCTTTTCCTTGCCTCCTCCGCACGGCATTCGCATCGGTGCAGTACCACATAAGACCATCGCACTTAAATAATGTGCTTTACGTGCCCCCCCCAACCCTCTCCGCCTTTCTTAGCCCACCATTTTGAAAAGTGAATGGCCTCACGTGCACAACAAAGTACTGTTGAGAAGGTTTTTAAACTCTATAGATTTAACCTGTATATCAACAAACCCCAAACCCTAAGCAAGCACCGGTTTAGCGTAACACAGAGCATGTGAACTGCACTAAGCTCTGTTGACCCATGAGTTTATGTTTCGGCCATATGCATGAATACCCCCACCCAACCTTTTTTTTAAACGTTTCCGGCACCTGAAACGGATTTATAACATGTGATGGGGGTCTTCATTTGTCAGATCGCTAATAGTTTCGTTTAGTGTCTCTATGTTTGGTGAGGTTGGCGTCTTTTTCATATTAGGGTTTTACGCTTTCATATTAGGGTTTATAGGGCTGAGGGTGAGTCAGGCATGTTACGATGGCAAAAGTCAGGGGTGAGTATTGTAAGTTGTATATCGTGGTTTCCGCGGACTCAGCATCCGCGTCAGGCAAGTAATCTCTGAAATGAGCGACACTTGTTCAGTGTGAGGATATTTCTCGCTCCGGCATGAGTGATAGTTTAGGTGAGCTTGCGAGTAATCATCCTCAAGTCAAATACTGAAATGTATGTGAAAGTTCACAATCGGCAAAAGCATACGTATGACACGAAGTCAAGCGCCGTAGCGCAGTCGACTAATCCGGAAATTAGTTGTCCACCATTATGAGATTTTACGTTCACCTCGGTTCGAATGAACGGGCGAGCTCACGTGAGAACATTCAACAAGGCGGTAGCGAGCGAAGAAAATTGTTGCGGCGCAGCGATGGAAGTTGTAGGCTCGTATGGTGGTACATGTAACGATGGAAGTTCAACATAAGATGTCGTCGGGGCTGAATCGTAAAAATCACAATTAGCGTCGACCAATCACAATTGAACTGGCCATTGAGCGGGAGCAATGACCTCCTGCTAAGTCGGGGCGCGAAGCGATTGGCGAGTAAGCAAATGTATCCGAACATGGATTTTTTTGTACACTTTCCAATGTAGAGTGGTGTTGTTTAACTAAGCCCACTTAGGTAGGACGAACAAAGCCATCTTAAATGTTGGAGCTCTACGTCGACAACTCTCAAAATGGCATGCCATATGTTCTACCAACTCCCAAGGTGGGTAGTTGAAGAACATTCGCTCCCTACTTAGATCTCTTTCCAATACACATTCACTCGGCAAACATTGATACATGTCATTGTGCGAGTTAATAAGACCCCCGTTATCGGCACAACCTTCCAAAGTGAAGCCAAATCGTGCGTGCAGAAGCTCAAAAACAAAGCCGACCAATTTTCAATCAATCGAATGTCCGGTTGTACATGTCTTTGACTGTCTCTATGCTTGTTCCGACGACGACGACCATTTACTAGTTTAGCAGGTGTCGCTAATGAAGTCAATGGAGGTGTCGAAGTAGGAACTTGTACCTCTATCGCTTAGTCGCAAAAAAATGTCTCATGACGACAAGTAGATTTAGCTAGCTGCCCTAGCTCATCCGAAAACTAGCCTTCCCATCACAATTTCTACTTGTTGGGAGCGTCGACCAGTGTCTTGCTAGATAACTCCGGGCACTAGAAGAAACGGTGTTCCTTCTTGTGACTCTTACATCAAAGTCGCTCCTCTTGGTGTCGTGCGCTCTCGGGGAGTCAAAGCTCCAACGATGCCATTAAAATCAATTCGGCTAGTGTTTCGAGAAGTCCGCGCGCGGCCTCGATGGCCACGTCCTCGGCTACGTCCACGACGAGATCCCTCACCACGTTCCAGACCCGATCCTTCACCATGTTCTTGGCGCTTAGTAGCTACGACCTTAGGGTTGTCAAGCGGCCGCTTCAGAATCTGTCGACCACCTCCATGTGAAGCTGCTTGGCCAAGATGTGGCGAGTCGGTCACGCGGTCATTCATGAAATTTTGTAACTCGACGAGCGGCATGTTGTAATCCTTTTCCTAATAACGATGAGACTTAGCTTGTGTATAGAGCTCAAGATTCGACAGACCTTTGATGAAGGTGACGCATTGGAAGATGTCCGAAAATTGCTGTCGGGACCTGCACAGAACGTCATTCAATTGCTGGGTGTAGACGGCGTAAGTCCGAGAGCCTTGCGTAAGTAGTAGCATGTCCATAATTACGTCGTCTATGATGTTAGGCATTAAGGATGATTTATGAAGCTCTGAACCCAAAGAGTCGAACGTGTATGGAATGGCTGCATGAGTCTTACGATTAAGCCACCAACATGGACCGGAAAATTGACACGTAACCCACACAACAACGTTGTGCGTGTCGGGATTGAGGCCCATCATGACAAAACGTCGAGGCTACATCTCTAACTTGTCCTCCAACTTACGCGCGTCTTGACGAGACTGGTAGGGTGCGTTTGTCGCAGCCTTACGCTGCGTCTCTGTCAGTGTTTCGGTCATGCCAACCAAGTTGATCATAGGTGCCGGAACTCCCATGCGTAAATTAATGCGGGTCTCACCACACAATTGATTAATGTAGCCTTAAATCGTCATTTAGACATGGCCACAGTCGGCAGCAGTGAAGCGAGGGTGGAAGAAACGCTGCAATGGTGATGACGTGTCCTTGTGGAAAAAGAGCTGTCGAGAAATTATAGCGCTTTGAAAAGATTCCCATTGAGCTACCTAGCCAAAATGAAGTATCGCGTACTTACATTGAGTTTCCCTGGCAGCCCAATCTTAGTCAGCGTAGTAAGCGAAAGTCCGTCAATGTCGATAGTAGTCGGACCGGGGTACGTACCATTAGAATGAATAGTCGATTGAGCAGTAACGGCTTGCTCGACCTTACCCGGCGTACGGAGGACAGTCACGTACGGGACAAGGAATAATGCCGAATAGGCGTGAACAAAATGGTGCTGGCCAACAAGTAACGGCACTCTGACGGGATTACCACTCAAAAGAGTAAGATCGTCGGCGGTAAGAGTCAGGCCAGTAAGGCCAGAGTTTCCTCCAACAACTCACGAACGGCATTATCGACGGGTGCTTCATTAGGCAAAATCGAACCGGCAGAAAACCAAGTTTTACCAAGACGGGGTCACGTTGTACCATAAGTTTTATGCCTGAGGCTGTCGAGCCTCCAACTAGCAGTACGGCGACAACGTAATTACCATGTCCAAGAGAAGCCATCTCGAATCAAACAAGCCGAGTCGACCAACGCAAGCAACAACGAAAGCGTGTAGATGTCAAGAACACCGAAACTAGTGTGGCAATTTGCATGTCTAGAGCTCACTGCGCTGCCACATATAAGTAATGTTTTGCTGTCGCATCTATAGGTGGGAGTGCGGATGGGGAGAGATGGAATATATCGAATTGTTAAGTGTTAACAATAGATTGTAAACAAACAAAAAGGATTGATTGAAATTGTTCTATCACCTCCCTCCACTGCACTCGGCTTGAATAGCTCCAACCTAGCAAGCGTGCACCTCTTATCGCATTTTCCTCGTGTCAGACGCTAGGGCTCTTACAACGGTTCAATCAGGCTACTAGCGACGCGGCTCATATGTCTCGGGAAATCAGACTAGCGCGTCATGTGGCTAGTTAGATTATTTGTGCGTACCTAAACTTACTGGGAGGTAATGGTAGTACAATGCAAAAACAATACCCTCGCTAATTGTAGTGGCGACGTACCCACGTTGTACGTCCTTCCTATGGAATAATACGGATCAAAATAGTAACGGATACTCGTACAATGTCTTGCATTTAACAGTAGTTGCATGATAGTACTCGTGACAGTCGTGCCCGCGCATGAAGGAGTTTGTACGATGGTGTAAATACGCCTCCTTCCATTGATTTCTCGGGATGTGCGTCTTGAGTTTATGCATCGACTTTTTGTGGTTCCTCATGGCACGCTGGTTCATGTCTCCGTGATGCCTTGCATGAGGGTGGATGGTGCAGCTGCCGTTGCGTACCGTCTTGCTCCGAGAGCTCGAGCTTCCGTGCTTTTTTTCTTTTCTTCTTTGTTGGTGAATTCCACTACTTACTTTGTAATTTAAATGTTAAATGAGCAAGCGAATTCATTTTTTACAGATGGTTTACAAGACAGGTCGGTGAAAAAAATATTGAGTCAAATTTGTTACTAGTAGTGCCTGGTAAAGTGCCATTTTCATATTCGACGGTTGTTTATCTTGTATTGTCATTCTGTACCTGTGGGTTTATTTTTCACGACCGCTCGTGCAAATTATCAAATTCTTAGAAGAAAAAGCAGAGGAGGCCACCTAGCAAAAACAAGAAAAGAGGAAAAAACCAGGGTTGTGTTGATCTCCGAATCTGAAAGTTCAGCTTTGATTGAATTGAATTCAGGCGGTTCAATTTGAACTACTGAACGGCTACCGAACCGACTGAACTGAATTCAGTTCAACGTTGAACTAGGGTGAACTAGCCCCTGAACCGGGCTGCAACAGTCTAGCAACGATGACAATGAATGAGTGATTATGCAGAGGCGAAAAAAGTATGTGACACCATAGTTACAAGTTGTGATGTCTACGCCCCTTGCCCTCCCGACCTCTCGGCCTACCATATACACTTTGTTACATTTAATGCATCAAAACATGAAGTTGCTGCCATGGCTGCCAGCTGTGAACTCTAGATCGCGAATTAGCTCCTCACTCGCTGCAAGCTCACGATCAAGTGCTAGTCCCTTGCAATCATTGTCCGGCGCCTGCTCCTCGCATGCTGTTGCAATCTGCCGGGCGTGATGTAGCTCAGACGGAATCTGTAAGGTTTTGGAGGTATGGTCGTATATGTTGCTGCCGTACTGTTTGGTCTTGAATCTCTGCAGCCGCATCCACATTCTTAGTGATGTACACCTGCGTAGACATCATCGCCACCCCCATTTTATTGCGCAAGTGATGAGTCAACAGCCCTGCTAGTAAGAATACACGCTCGCATTCTATTTGACTAGCAGGAATGCACAGAATGATACGGGCTAGCTTGGATACAACAGGGAAGTGGTTGGATTTTCACGCCACCAATCGAGAAGGGTTATGCCAGGCTTGAATCCTGCACTCTGCGTCAACTGGGCAGCCGTAGTAACGTAGGGGGGCCATTCA
Source organism: Tetraselmis chui (assembly GCA_026401115.1). Lineage (NCBI taxonomy): Eukaryota > Viridiplantae > Chlorophyta > Chlorodendrophyceae > Chlorodendrales > Chlorodendraceae > Tetraselmis > Tetraselmis chui. The sequence goes on from JAPMLY010001578.1 coordinate 39,738, forward strand.
TTTTCGACCAACATCCTGTGATGGTCCCGCTCCCTCTCGTCCACCGCCATTGTATCATGCGTCTCATCTGCCATATGCATGAAGTCAACGGCATTCACAGTGCCGATCGATGCAACAGCCCCACCCTCCTTGTCAGCGCATAAGGTATGCTTGGTGGCTTCGATACTGTTGTCCATGTCCACCAGCATGTTGATCAGCACGTCAGCCCGGTATTACTTTACCAGAGCTGCAGCCATGCTCATTGCTTCGTCCTTGTTGCCAATCGTTGCGGTGATGGTATCTAGAACAACGGAGCCGCCAACAAGCCGAGGGTCTAGCATAGTTGCCACAACCTCGTGAGCTCGCTGTGCATTGAATTCATATAAGGGTTGCAACATCTCGTCAACGTTGCTGAGGATGCGATCAACCATTGCATAAGTCATCTTCTTTATGTCTACATCAAACTTGCGCATCACGGGCAGCCATTATAGTTACTTTGAAGTCATTCACATTTGCAGCATGCATGAGCACAGCAGATGCACAACATCAGCAACCAAAGAACCAAGCAGTGGGCCAAAACAGGGGCATACTTAAAAGTTTCCTCATATATTTCATCCTCATCATTGTCCGGCGGCCGCATATCCGGCGTTGCATGGCGTGTTTTGTGTAGATCCACAACCAGTTTACTCACCGCCGCAATGGCATCAGGCAACATCCAATGTGCATTCTGGCTGTGTGACTGGGTTACCGTATTGCAAGGATGCTTCAGCACGCCCTCCACCGCTGCAGCTACCTTCCACTCAGTATGGTCTGGCTTGCGGTTGCGGAGGTGGGTCGTCACTTCACTTGTGCCATACAGCCAATCGATGACAGCGCGCCGGCTAAGAAGGCCGCGCAGCATCTTTCATGTCTGGATGGGTGGGCAATAGGCATGCATGTAATGTTAGAGAAACAATGGGAGAAGAGGAGGGGGGAAGCAGGCATATTGAGATACAATTAGGTTGGGGTAGGGAGGGGGAGCGCACATAAAAGCACAGGCAAGCAAATCATTTTTTGATTTACACACAGTTGCACACACACAAACACACACACACACACACACACACACACACACACACACACACACACACACACACACACACACACACACAGACACACACACACACACACACACACACACACACACACACACACACACACAAGTACATGTATGCAGACAATGAAAACACGCGAGCACAGGCATTCATGCAATGTTAGAGAAACAATTGACGAAGAGGAGGGGGAAGCAAGCAAGCATAATAAAATACAATCAGTTTAAGGTAGGGAGGGGAAACGCACGCTGGTGAATCTTGTCTTCACCGGAGTTGTGAACTTCATCACCTTCGCGCCCGCCTCTCTACATGTCTCCCTTAGTGCTGACCATCCCCTGGAAGACTTCTTAGTCCGGGTAATACAAGATTGAAGCTTCGCAGAAATGTCATTAAATAAAATAGCTTGCATGCAAATTGCCATAATAATAAGGTAACTAATCACATAATGTAGTCAATAGGTCGAAAACAGAACAAATGATAGCGCAATACGCACATACCAGATCACCCATTGATTTGGCGAGCAACACCGCTGCATTGCATGCTCCAATGATTTTGTGGGCAAAGCACAACGTGATGTAAGGTGCAATAAGATTAACTGCAGTACAACAACACATGCCTTGCATGACTAGCACCCGGATGGCAGTGGAAAGATTCCCGCCACCATCTTTCACCACAGCAATGACTCGTGAGGTCAAGCCATAGGCCTTTAGGGCATGCTACATGCGTGGGGCAATGTCCTCGCGTGATGAAGAGTCCTTGCAGGAAATGATGTCAATATGTGATGGTGTCGCCATACCCATGTGCGGTCGATGAAGTGGTTATCCATGGAGAGGTTGTCCTGACTTTTGCGCGACATCCAAAGGTCAAAGGTAATGGCCACACCTCTAACGCTAAACAACAACCTCTCGATATGGTGTCTTCCCCTTTCTGTCGCAGATTGGACAGCAAGTCTTCACAAAGCTGCCTCCGCGACGGTAACGGCAACGAGGCGTCCAAAAGCCACACGAAGGCCCTAAAGAAGGGGTTCTCCACTATGGAGAAGGGCAAGCGGCAGAATACGACGAGGATGGCTAGCATGCGCCAAACTAGCGAGACCTTTTAAACACAATGAACACGCACCGTCGTCATGGGCAAGTAGGATTTGCGGACCGGTGACGGGGGGGGAGGGGGTGGGCAACATGCAAGCAATACCTTTGGATCGTCCGTCCGCCGCTCCTTGGCAGACTGAAAGTGTGCCTTCACTGACAGGCTTGCGGCCTGCCTAGAGGTTATATCTGAGGCAAAAGGGGTTGAAGCCGACGAGGCGAGGGGAAGCCCATCATCAGCGACATGGGCCATGAGTTTGACGCGCACCTGCAAGATGATCACCAAAAATGTATTTATTATTGATATCAACTTTCCAAGTTTGCACAAGTGGGGGGAGGGGGGGGGGCGCACCTGCTCATTCTCCTTCGGATGATGTAGAAGGACGTGTTTCTTTATGCTGGAACTGCCGTTCCTGCCTCGGTATTCCACAATGTGCTTAGCCTCCAAGCCTTCTTTCGTTCGAGGGATGGCCGGCGCCCAAAACGCAACGTCGTCATCGACGAGCTGCGTTTCCTCGTCAAGGTCGGGGGGGAACCGGTTGTGCAGTGTATCGATTTTCGCAGCGTGGCATAAAAAGTAATCAACCGTGAGGCTGCTGGTATCATCGGGCGTCGACTTGGCCGGCACAAATAACCTCCACTCCGTCTTCCGCTTCTCAATTGTCGTAGTTTGGTACATATGTGGTATGTGGCCACATATGTCAACTATGCTTTTTCGGTGCGCCAGTAAAGCGCACGCCTAATACGCAGAAGGTCGCGGGTTCGATACCCGGTGAGTCCGATCATTGTATGTAGGCGTGTCACGGCCCGAGAAGAACTCTCACCTTCCACATTGGTTTCGGAGCCGGACTGCGGTCCGGGGAGAGTCCCGGGGGGGGCGTGGTAGTGTCGTAGTTTGGTACATATGTAGGATGTGGCCACATATGTCAACTTTGCGTTTTCGGTGCGCCAGTAAAGCGCACGCCTAATACGCAAAAGGTCGCGGGTTCGATACCCGGTGAGTCCGATCATTGTATGTAGGCGTGTCACGGCCCGAGAAGAACCCCCACCTTCCACACCAATGGGCAGTCAGGTAGCCTCGAAGTTTCGCGCTGCCATGTCAACGCGATGAGCGAACGCAAACTCGGTATTGGCGGTGGCGTCCGTGTTGTTATGGTTGTGTGACAGTTCAAGTTGGGTGGGCTTACTGCGTGGGTGGGCATACGAGGCGCCGCTGGTGCGAGGGGGGCGGCCGGATGTGCTGCCCGGGGTTACAGCGGCGCCGCCATCTTGCTCCTCCTCATTACCGCCATTACCGTCGGCGTCAATCAGCACTTCGTCGTCCTCTCCTTCGTGGGCAGATTCGCGTTGCAAGGGCATGTTGGCATAGAAGACGACAAGAGGAAACTAGGGAGTGGAAAGTGGAAAGGCATTATGTGTGCTGTGTGTGTTGTGGGTGGCTGCTAGGAGGCTAAGGATTACGCGGCCCTTGTACGGTGCCTGTGGTAAGGAGTGCGCAAATATATGTCATATCGATAGCGGAGCACATAGAGCTGTCGCTAGGATGAAATTTGAGGTGTTTAGAGGTAGTTTAGTAGGGGCCAGTTCAGTCGATCTTTTCTGAAAGTTGAGTCCGATCGGAATTCAGGCAGTTCAGTTCAGCCGTTTTAGCATGAGCTACTAAACTCGACTAAGTTCAGCACAACCCTTGGAAAAACCTAAGCCCGAGGAATAGAAAGGCCTACTACAGCGTCAACAATGCCCTCATGCTAAGCATCGCGGAGATATGAACCCGAAGTATAATGAAGAGCAGCAGAAAGACGTTGCCGCTTATGCAAATACAATATTGGATCGATAATATGTTTAGGGTTTAGGGTTTAGGTTTTTCCTCTTTTCTACTTTTTGCTTGGTGGCCTTCACTGCTTTTCTTGTAATGCATTTTCTAAATTTTATTTAATCGATAATTCAGTACCTTTACCCGAGGGCACGTTTTGCCAAAGATGTCAGCTTGCTTACAATTTGGTCAAAAGACCACCACAGGCTTGGCTTGGGGGAAGATTAGCGCTAATTATGGGTAGGGTGGGTGGGTTGCGCGAGCCAGATGGGCGAGCGCAAAGCAGAGAGTGCCAGTGCTCGGGGGTTGCACCGGATTAAGGGGCTGCCGCTAGCTAGTGCTGCGGGGGGCAGGGCATGGGGCGTTGCGCTAGGCGTTTCCTCAGTCCTCGAGGGTTACCTCGAGGACATGGTGAGACGCGCCGCTTTTACAGTAACGCTTTACCGTTCATGTTTGCGTTCTGTCACATATGTAAGTAAGTTTTGCAAACCTCTAGATTTCAAACAATCTGACTATTTACCCGAGGGCACATTTTGCCAGTATGTAATAAACTGGAGGTTTGCGCAACCTAGTCATGATGAAGCGGGTTGGCGGGGACGAGCCAGCCGAAATACTGCCAGGCCGCCGGAGATGGGGTCATGGTAGGGTCGATGTATTTTCCTTATGTGACAGAACTGTTCTTGGCCCAACCACCCATGTATTTGACGACGTGGAGTGGGGTCCCGATGCAACTAGCGGCGGAGGCGGCACCTTTGCGTAGGCTGTGCGATGTCCATTTAAATCCACTTGGAGGTGTGGCGCCGACGGCGTTGCATGCGTCGAGGAGCCAGGCGGAGAGTGTCGCAACTACTTGCCAGTCGCCGGAGTTTTCGTAAGGTACGAAGCTCCATAGTGCGGTAGGGGGGGGGGGGACTGTTGTAGAATGTCTTGCAGTAGGCGGTCCGCTGTGTGCAATAATATTCTAGTAGGTCGGCCAGCACCGGATTGGCAGTCGTCGGGATAGCGAGGATAGGCTTGTCGGCTGCGCTGCGCATGTGATCGCCCTTAACTTTGCGGATGAAAAGCCAAATTGTTTGGGATGGGCGGTCGACGACGAGGTCTTGTGTTAAACACCTTACACCTGATTCGGCTCTGCAGAAAAACGCATAGTTTGTGCAAATTGCCTGTAGCGCGCGAAATTGCGCGATGAGGTGCCGGGAAGTAGGTGTCCACCGGAGGTGTTTACGGAGGTCGGCGGCGGCTGTGAGTAGCGAGAGCGCTAGAGGGGCTGGTAACGGGAGGCGCGAGTCCGCTGCCTGTAGACGCTGTTGTTGCATCTCGAGTCCGCGTCGAGCGTCGGCCAAAAGGTCCCCGACCGCGATCGGCTGCTGCTGGTGGTCGCGGAAAAACTTGTTAATGGCCGAGTAGTACTGTTGTAGCGACGCGGCGGCGACGGTACCTTGCAGTCCTAACCAGGCTGTGTAGCGCACGACCGACTGGGTAGTAGCATGTAGTGGATGGATGTCCTCTTCGTGGCAAAAAGCCGCAAATTGACGCATGCCGCTGTCGTAGTTGGCGTACGTAGTCGGGGCTAGGGAGCTGCTCAGCATGTGTAGCGCGGTGGTACCGATGTGGTCGGTACCCAAGAGGTTGCGCAGTCGGTCGGTCATGGTAGTCGTCCACGGGGCGTGGGCGTCCGGTTCTCGTAACGTGTAGCGGACAGGCCGCGAGGGCCTGTGCGACCGAGTGGCCATGGCGCGTAGCACCGTGAGGCTGGCGGTGGCCGTGCGTAGTGTGCGTCCTATTGCGCCTCGGCGGTGTAGCCACGCCGGCGTGGCAGTCGAAAGGCCACGATGCTCCATCCTGGCCGTCCGACCCCCTCGCGCGAGCCTAGCCGCCCGGGGAAGAATAGGTCGTGTGAGGGGGGGTAGTGGATGGTCTCGGTGGCCAAGTCGTGGAAGTCCTGGAACCACGGTTTGTGGGGCCGGTATATTGCGATGACTGTAGCAGCTGCTCCTGTTTTGCGTAGTTTCGCACATAGGGCGGGTAGAGCTGACCACGGCGGGTTGCAGTAGTTTGTCTCGCATTGCCACGCGGCGTCCGGTAAGTGTAGACAGTCGACGTCCTCGCATTGTGGGTCGCGCCATCGGGCGTTGAAACGTGGGAGCTGCGCGTTTTCCATCGACGCGAACCGGTCGATAGAGTGTGGGCCCCACGATGCCTGTAGGTAGGTGAATATCCGGGGGTTCAGCTGCCAGTCGTCGCGGTCGAGCTCTCGGCTTAGGCTGTCGGCCCATATGTTCGCTGCCGAGCGGATGTAGCGGGGTCGGATGCTGATGTCGTTGACGTCCAGGAGGTGCCAGAGTCGGCGTAATTCGGTCATCATGACCGGAGAGCGCGTAGTGAGTTTGGAGAGCGTGGCCACGACGGATGTGTTGTCCTCGTGGAGTAAGACGTGTCGTCCTCAGAGTTGCGGTAGAAAGGACTCGATTGCGAGGCGAACGGCGCGGAGCGCCTTCCATGTGATGTGCTGCTGGCGGTCGTCGTCGTACCAAAACCCGCGGGCTTGGTAGGCAGGGTTGTCGTTCAGGACGGCTCCCCACCCGTAACCACTTGAGTCGGCGTGTAGGTACGCGGTCTCGATTGGTTTGTAGATTGAGCGGCCGTTGTGTTGGTCGGGCACCGTGCGCCACCACTCGAGGTCGCGGCGTAATTGGTGTGTCATCCGGACACGTCCGCCCCATCCTTTTCGCGTAGCCAGCACGCAGTGTAGTTCTCGTAGAAAGAAGCGGGCTGGTGCGATGGCGAGGTAGAGGAACTGGGCCTTGCCAACGAACGCCGCGAGTTGTCTGGCGGGTAGCCACCGAGCGGAGGTAGATGCGCGGCCTAGTAACGCTGAAGCTTGCTTCGCGAGGGCCTCTAGCTTGTCGGTAGGGGCTCGAAATTCGCCTTTCAGGAGGTCGACTGTCGTGCCCATGTGCGTGCCCACTTCGGTGGGCTGCCACAAGCCATTGTCGGGGTTGCGTTGGAGGCCTAGCCGGTGGAGGAGGGTCTCGACGCAATCGCGTAGCAGTAGAGCTGCATCGTACGAGCTGGCCATGAACATGAAGTCGTCCATGTAGGGTAGCAGTCGTACTCCGCCCCATCGGACGTTGCGAAGGAAACGTCGTGACGGTTTGTATGGCGTCTCGGAGCTGGCGGTCATCGGGGTAGGCGCTCGTCGCATGCAGTTCGTGAACGCTTGAGTTAGCTTGCAAAAATAGTAGGCCGACCCCGACCAGCCCATCGGGAGGCATGCGAGGCGCCACAGCTCGCCGCGGTAGTTGACCGTGAAGAAATCTCGGTCCTCTTCTCGGATGCCTAGCGTGTAGTAGCCGTCGGCTAGGTCGAGGGAGACGAAGTAGTCGCCCGGGCGGGACAGGCGGCGCAAGTGCTTGAGGGTCTCGGACGACATCTTGAACTCCGCGCAATAGCTGTTTAGCTCTCGGAGGTCGATGATAAGGCGCCATTTGTTGACACGGGGTTTTTGGACGAGGAACATGCGGGAGACGTAGCGGGTGTTGGAGGTGCGCTCCCAGGCTCCGCAGGCTTCGAAGCGTAGGAGCTCTGTAGCTAGGAAGTCGAGTTGCGGCTGTGTGGCGTCCTTCATGGAGACTCCGTGGTTGAAAGGTCGAGGACGTAGGCCGTTTTTGAACTTGACCCGCACGCCATGGCGGATCCAATTCACGACTTGACCGCTCGCGCCGATATGCTCCCACTCCCGCCATCTTAGCCGCACGCGGTGACGCATGTAGTTGGATGACGGGGAGCAGGAATCGGCGCGGCGGGCCACACCATCATTTCTTCGTTGTGGGTTTCCCCCCGTCGCCAGGTTTAGTTCCGGCCGCCGCTGCCGCTGCTGCTGCTGCTGCTGCTGCTGCTGCGGCCTTGCGCTTGTCGGCGGCTGCCTTCTTGGCCTTAGCGTCTTGTCCGGGTGGCTTGTCCGGCGTGACTCTCGCGAACGTTGCTCCAGCAGCTGCTTTGCTGGCGGCATGTAGGCTGACTTCGAGGGTCCGATCGACGAACGCTTGGCGTAGCTCGTCCAGTGCGCTTGAGACCGCGGTAGGGCGTGGGCGGCAGAAACGTTCGTGCGCGAGCTCGGCGAACACTCGGTCCGTATCCGAGCTCGTTTGTCCGCCCTTGGTGAGGCGGAGGAAGCCCAGTCGAGTACGGGCGGCCTCCTCCGTCGCTGTGTGGGTGCGATGACCCGCTCGGATGAGGGCAACGGCCGCCGCCTGCTCCGCTGGTAGAGGCGGTCCGGTTGACAGCGTGTCCAAAGCCTCGCTGATTGCCGCGTTGGCGCAGCTGTCGAAGAAGGCATAGCACCCGATGTGGAGGTACTCGTCGTACCCCGCTTGAGATTTCCGGTCGTTGAGGAAGCGGGCCGTGTCGTCCGTTAGCGTCCACAAACGAGGTTCGTCGATGTCGCGCGGGGGTCGCTCCAAACCGGCCGGAATGATTTTACCGTAGGAGGCAAAATCGACGAACTCGGGCTCGCGGAGCTCGGGGTCGTCGTTCAGCAGGTCGATAGGCTGCTCAGGGGCTGCCTTACCACCCTCAGTCGCAATGGTCGCGTCAGGGGGAATGGACTGCTGTTGATTCGGAAGCACGGCTGGGCTTGTTAAACGTTCGAGTTGGGCTAGTAAGGCGGTGTTAGACGCCTGAATCTGCTCAGCTAATCGGAGTTCGAGGGCCGAAACCGCGCTTTGAATCTGTTCGGAAGTACGTTGTTCGATTACAGAGGGGAGAGGGTCGACTCCGTGGGCGGAGGACGACGGCTCATGCTGCATGATGTTAGACGGCGACTTGGAACGGGGGGAAGTGTCTCGTGACGCTCGAGTGCGCATGAGGCGATGTAAAACTGACACCCTACTCGACTACGAGAGTCGAGACTACAATTGCGCGAGCCAGATGGGCGAGCGCAAAGCAGAGAGTGCCAGTGCTCGGGGGTTGCACCGGCTTAAGGGGCTGCCGCTAGCTAGTGCTGCAAGGGGCAGGGCATGGGGCGTTGCGCTAGGCGTTTCCTCAGTCCTCGAGGGTTACCTCGAGGACTGGGTGAGACGCGCCGCTTTTACAGTAACGCTTTACCGTTCAGGTTTGCGTTCTGTCACATATGTAAGTAAGTTTTGCAAACCTCTAGATTTCAAACAATCTGACTAGATATGACAGCTTACAGGTACACAGGTACCTGTACTCACGAAATATTATCATATTATATTCATTTAAGCTGTGTTTAACGCTTGTAACGGAGGTAACGCCGGTTACTTCGTAATTTAGCCCTGTAATTCAAACCTCTATATTACCAATATGATCTCATCTTTCGCGGATGGTGGCTAAGTTCATCTAAGAACCGGCCTTAAACTGTGTACAGGTGTCATATTACCAATATGACCATTATTTAATTTTACAATCAGCCGTATAAGGTACAATATCGGGTACCCGTACCTTACGGGCCGGGCCGGTACTGGATGAAACCCTATGCCCTAAACCATAATACAGCATATGATGGCAGTTATTTGGTCATATTAGTAATATAGAGGTTTGAATTACAGGGCTAAATTACGAAGTAACCGGCGTTACCTCCGTTACATGCGTTACCTCCGACGCTACATCTCCCTAACGGTTCAAGCGCCCAAGCGCGCACGGACAGTAAAATGTCCGCACCCTATATAACACACCAGCAGCGATTGTGTGTCCACCTTCTGCCTTTTGCGAGAGCTATCGCTCACGCAAACGGCATCGTGGCTCTTGCTAGCCACGCAAGGTGTTGATCACTGAGTCTCCTGCACGACGCACGAAAACACACTCCGTCAGTCCAAATGGCAGACCGCCTGGTATTGCCTACTGACCTCTACGTTGCGCCCGGTGACGCGCCGGAACAGCAGCCAGACCAGCTGCAATTGCTAACACAGATTGTGCAGCAGTTAGCAGCCCAGGTCGAAACTCTCTCCGTCGCAACCGCGTCAACAAAACCAACTACTTCAGCCATCCCCACAGCCGACTCCGACAGCGCTGCGGGTGGACGACTCGAGCTCGACGCTCTACCAGCTGACAGTAAAACCAACCCTCTAGAGTACATCGACCCTAGAGAGTGGTCAGAATTCGCGTCCCGTACGTTCGCGGACTGCCTACCCCCATCTGGCACAACAGCCCCGTGCCTGTGGAACCCTCGACACGACGAGGCCGACAAATTTTTTACGGACAACGCGAGAATTTCTTCCCGCGACGAGTATCGACACCTGCTCTGCTATGGTGTGTTTACGGCCGCCGTTAACGCGGCACTCGAAACTGCTATGGAAACGCTTCGCTCGGTCACCTCTACCCCCGACGAAACAACCTACGCCTACTCCCTCGTCGACGCAGCGCTACGTACTAATCAAGCAGTGGCCTCAGCGGGGGAAGCGCGACTCACCTACATCAGACGCTTCAAGGCCAAGAAGATTCTCACCGGAGAAGAACGCGTCGCGGAGCGTCTCGTCTACTCACGATGCTTCGACACTGTCGCCTCCGATCGTGGAGGCAACGTCGTCGACGGACTCCTGGCAGCCCTGGAGGACAAACGACTCGAAGTCAGCATCACAGCAGCTGCAAAAGCGCAAGCAGCTGCCCAGTTCAAGGCCGACAAGCCTAGACCAGACAAACCGGACAGGCCGAACGATAAGCCGGACAAGCCGGACAAAACCAAGGCCAAGCCAAAGGACCGCACGAGCGGCCGCCCCCTCCCCTCTACCGACAAGGCACACAAGAAGACCGAGGGCGACAAGGACGAATGACGGGGTGACCCGCCGCGCCGATTCCTGCAACCCAGATTCAAACTACATGCGTCATCGCGTGCGGCGAAACTGGCAAGCCTGGAAAGATATCGGCGCGAGCGGACAAGTCTTACGGTGGATCCGGGAGGGCGTTACTATTCCCTTCCTAAACAACCGACCCCCACCCCCGTTCAACCAAGGTACTTCACTGCTGGACGCTACCCCCGAGCAGCTCACCTTTGTCGAGGCCGAGCTTGCGCGCTTCGTGGAGACGGGAGCCTGGGAACGCACCACCTGCAGCAAATACGTGTCAAGACTCTTCTTAGTCGCCAAGCCCGGCCACAATCAGTGGCGTTTTATCGTCGACCTACGACACCTGAACAGCTTCTGCGTCAGAAAGCGACTACGGATGGAGTCTTTGCTAGGCGTTCGTCATCTGACTCGGAAGGGCGACTACATGTTCTCGTTCGACCTAAAAGACGGGTTCTACGCGCTGGGCATCGTGCCAGAGCAGCGCGACTATCTAACCGTAAACGTTCGCGGCCAGCTGTACCGACTAGCTGGACTCCCGATGGGCTGGTCGCTCAGCCCTTACCACTTCTGCGCGTTCACGGACACATTCGTACGACACCTCCGTCAACCAGACCCCGGTGGGTTTACAACACAGAACGGGAAGCCTACACAACCCGACAGCGACAGACCAAGCAAGCGCTTCCTCCGACACACGCGGTGGCGCGGAGCCAAAATCTTACCTTACGTGGACGACTTTCTCCTCTTCGCCGCCACTCGTGCTCTCGCTCTCTCGCTCAGGCAGCGCGTCGACCGCCTCCTCACCAATCTCGGCCTTCTCCGCCACCCCTCCAAGGGTTTTTGGGAGCCGACGCAATACGGCCACCACCTGGGCATCGACATCGACACAGCTTCAGGTTACTTCTTCGCCCCGGTGGAAAAGCTACAGAAGCTCGCAAGACAAGCTCGTCACCTACTACAACGTGCAACCCGAAACTGCAGATGGCTCCCTGTCAAGGAACTACAGTCATTCGCGGGTCAGGCGCAGTACCTTTTTCTGGCAATTCCAGCGGCAAGATTCTTCCTCCGCGAACTGCACTCCGTACTCGGCGACAAGTGGGGAGGCCGCGTCCGTCTCTCTCCGCAGCTCAGTCGAGATCTACAGTGGTGGACACAAGTACCCAGTCACGCCAACGGCAAGAACATACACCGCCCGGTCGAGTCAGCCTACATCCACTGCGACAGTTCGGGGTATGGATGGGGGGCAGTCCTGAACGGCAGACTCGAAGCCCGCGGCTTCTGGGGAATACAGGACGAACAGCAGCACATTACCTGGAAAGAACTGAAGGCCGTCCGTCTGGCCGTCCTCAGCTTCTTGCCACACCTGGCTGGCCGCAACGTCCTCCTCCACGAAGACAACCAGGCGGTCTGCCACGTCCTGACCGGCCTGACGTCCCGCTCCCCGGAGATGATGAACGAATTACGCCGGTTATGGTACCTGTTGGACACCAACAACATCCACATCAGGCCCAGATACATCCGTTCTGCGGCAAACACGTGGGCAGACAAACTCAGCCGACACCTCGACAGCGACGACTGGCAACTCGACCCCGCGGTGTTCCACGAAATGGACACACACTTCGGCCCGCACACAATCGACCGGTTTGCGTCGGCTCTCAACACGCTACTGCCCCGCTACAACGCGAACTGGCTAGACCCATCGTGCGAAGCCGTGGACGCCCTTCACCTCGCCGATGCGAATTGGAGAGCAGAAAACAACTGGTGCAACCCGCCATGGCCCCTGCTACCCGACCTCGCCCAGAAACTACAGCAGAGCGGCGCAGCAGCCACGGTGGTCGCCCCCCGGTGGCAAGGGAAAGCGTGGCATCAGGCCCTTACCGAATTGGCGTGCCACGAGACGGTCCTTCCGGCCCGACCTCACTTGTTCCGTCCCGGGCGGCGGCACGGACGCGGTACAGTCGGCAAGCCTCATTGGCCCGTCACTGTCTTCCGGATTCCCTCCCGGCCTGGTTGTACCTCCGCCGGGGCGCTGTCAGTGCTACACTGACCCTGTTCAACACACGGCACATCAGGCCAGCAGTCCAAGCCTACCCCACCAGACCAGCAAAGGTCCGCTACAAGGTGGAGGTGGCAGGCTGCAACAACCCGTGGGCCGCCTCGATGCGCCCCTACATGCAACGTCTACTGGGCACTGACAGCCTTGGAGCAAAAACGCTCGAATTGCTGACCGCCGCTTGGGCGAAGAGCACGTCCGACACGTACAACAGCGCAATCAAGCCTTACTTCCAGTTCTGCGAGGAGCAAGGCCTACCGCCGCTGGCAGCAACAACTGCTACCATGGCCCGCTACATTGCATGGATCGGAGAACGTGGCACCATTAAGGCTACTAGTCTACAGCCTTACCTTTCAGCCGTAAACGGGTTTTTCAAGGACCACGGCGCAGAACCAGTCGCACAAGGCGAATTGGTCGCCAAGGTCCGGCGGGGTCTCGCTGCGTCCCAAGTTTCCCTCCAGCCCAGCCGCACACGCCTGTACCTCCCAGCCCGGATTCTTGTCTCATCGCTACGCCTGGCCAAGGACCTCCGCACACAGCTGACAGACACTTGGACTCAGGCTCAAGCAGAACTCATTCTGCTGTTCCGAGCGTGTCTAGCGACGGTGCTCCTGGCCACATTTTTTTGTCGAGGTGGAGCGGGAGTTGAGTGCCGGTCTGGAGACCTGTTGTGTACTCCGACCGGCGGAATCCTCCTATACCACGGAACGAGAAAAGGTCAACGGGGTACTTCCACGGAGCGAAAACTCCTCTGTGAGCTCCCGGCCTCGGCTCACCCGGACATGGCGAAACTACTACAGTACTTCGACGCTGCCCGTACCAGGTTCTCCGCCGGGAAGATTCCGGACAGACGATGGGCTATTAGTGTACGCGAGCCTACGACAAACTGGACTGCGGACACCCTGACTGCTTGGCTACAACGCGTACTTTGTGCAGTACACGAACAACCTCCGGACGGTTTCGCGTGGACTTCGCACTCCCTCCGAAAGGGTGCAGCTACTGCTGCGTACAGTATCGGTACCCCAATGCAGAAGATCAAGTTCTTCGGCGGTTGGGCGCGAGAGTCGGACGTAGTCCTCGACTACATCGACCCAACAGTGCTCCCGTGCCCGGGAGCTTGGCAACTCTTTGGGTGGATGACCCCTGGCGGGCCCCCACCCAACGTCACACGCCAGTCGGCGACAGATGGCATAAGTGAGCCCCAACACAGCTTAAATGGTCATATTAGTAATATAGAGGTTTGAATTACAGGGCTAAATTACGAAGTAACCGGCGTTACCTCCGTTACATGCGTTACCTCCGACGCTACATCTCCCTAACGGTTCAAGCGCCCAAGCGCGCACGGACAGTAAAATGTCCGCACCCTATATAACACACCAGCAGCGATTGTGTGTCCACCTTCTGCCTTTTGCGAGAGCTATCGCTCACGCAAACCCACCCACCCGATTCCCTCTCACATTGCGTGTAGGGTGGCCCAAGGGCCACCAAATCCAAATTCTGTAAGTGATCCACATCTTTGGCGCAAACGCAAACTCTCACGCAAACGGCATCGTGGCTCTTGCTAGCCACGCAAGGTGTTGATCACTGAGTCTCCTGCACGACGCACGAAAACACACTCCGTCAGTCCAAATGGCAGACCGCCTGGTATTGCCTACTGACCTCTACGTTGCGCCCGGTGACGCGCCGGAACAGCAGCCAGACCAGCTGCAATTGCTAACACAGATTGTGCAGCAGTTAGCAGCCCAGGTCGAAACTCTCTCCGTCGCAACCGCGTCAACAAAACCAACTACTTCAGCCATCCCCACAGCCGACTCCGACAGCGCTGCGGGTGGACGACTCGAGCTCGACGCTCTACCAGCTGACAGTAAAACCAACCCTCTAGAGTACATCGACCCTAGAGAGTGGTCAGAATTCGCGTCCCGTACGTTCGCGGACTGCCTACCCCCATCTGGCACAACAGCCCCGTGCCTGTGGAACCCTCGACACGACGAGGCCGACAAATTTTTTACGGACAACGCGAGAATTTCTTCCCGCGACGAGTATCGACACCTGCTCTGCTATGGTGTGTTTACGGCCGCCGTTAACGCGGCACTCGAAACTGCTATGGAAACGCTTCGCTCGGTCACCTCTACCCCCGACGAAACAACCTACGCCTACTCCCTCGTCGACGCAGCGCTACGTACTAATCAAGCAGTGGCCTCAGCGGGGGAAGCGCGACTCACCTACATTAGACGCTTCAAGGCCAAGAAGATTCTCACCGGAGAAGAACGCGTCGCGGAGCGTCTCGTCTACTCACGATGCTTCGACACTGTCGCCTCCGATCGTGGAGGCAACGTCGTCGACGGACTCCTGGCAGCCCTGGAGGACAAACGACTCGAAGTCAGCATCACAGCAGCTGCAAAAGCGCAAGCAGCTGCCCAGTTCAAGGCCGACAAGCCTAGACCAGACAAACCGGACAGGCCGAACGATAAGCCGGACAAGCCGGACAAAACCAAGGCCAAGCCAAAGGACCGCACGAGCGGCCGCCCCCTCCCCTCTACCGACAAGGCACACAAGAAGACCGAGGGCGACAAGGACGAATGACGGGGTGACCCGCCGCGCCGATTCCTGCAACCCAGATTCAAACTACATGCGTCATCGCGTGCGGCGAAACTGGCAAGCCTGGAAAGATATCGGCGCGAGCGGACAAGTCTTACGGTGGATCCGGGAGGGCGTTACTATTCCCTTCCTAAACAACCGACCCCCACCCCCGTTCAACCAAGGTACTTCACTGCTGGACGCTACCCCCGAGCAGCTCACCTTTGTCGAGGCCGAGCTTGCGCGCTTCGTGGAGACGGGAGCCTGGGAACGCACCACCTGCAGCAAATACGTGTCAAGACTCTTCTTAGTCGCCAAGCCCGGCCACAATCAGTGGCGTTTTATCGTCGACCTACGACACCTGAACAGCTTCTGCGTCAGAAAGCGACTACGGATGGAGTCTTTGCTAGGCGTTCGTCATCTGACTCGGAAGGGCGACTACATGTTCTCGTTCGACCTAAAAGACGGGTTCTACGCGCTGGGCATCGTGCCAGAGCAGCGCGACTATCTAACCGTAAACGTTCGCGGCCAGCTGTACCGACTAGCTGGACTCCCGATGGGCTGGTCGCTCAGCCCTTACCACTTCTGCGCGTTCACGGACACATTCGTACGACACCTCCGTCAACCAGACCCCGGTGGGTTTACAACACAGAACGGGAAGCCTACACAACCCGACAGCGACAGACCAAGCAAGCGCTTCCTCCGACACACGCGGTGGCGCGGAGCCAAAATCTTACCTTACGTGGACGACTTTCTCCTCTTCGCCGCCACTCGTGCTCTCGCTCTCTCGCTCAGGCAGCGCGTCGACCGCCTCCTCACCAATCTCGGCCTTCTCCGCCACCCCTCCAAGGGTTTTTGGGAGCCGACGCAATACGGCCACCACCTGGGCATCGACATCGACACAGCTTCAGGTTACTTCTTCGCCCCGGTGGAAAAGCTACAGAAGCTCGCAAGACAAGCTCGTCACCTACTACAACGTGCAACCCGAAACTGCAGATGGCTCCCTGTCAAGGAACTACAGTCATTCGCGGGTCAGGCGCAGTACCTTTTTCTGGCAATTCCAGCGGCAAGATTCTTCCTCCGCGAACTGCACTCCGTACTCGGCGACAAGTGGGGAGGCCGCGTCCGTCTCTCTCCGCAGCTCAGTCGAGATCTACAGTGGTGGACACAAGTACCCAGTCACGCCAACGGCAAGAACATACACCGCCCGGTCGAGTCAGCCTACATCCACTGCGACAGTTCGGGGTATGGATGGGGGGCAGTCCTGAACGGCAGACTCGAAGCCCGCGGCTTCTGGGGAATACAGGACGAACAGCAGCACATTACCTGGAAAGAACTGAAGGCCGTCCGTCTGGCCGTCCTCAGCTTCTTGCCACACCTGGCTGGCCGCAACGTCCTCCTCCACGAAGACAACCAGGCGGTCTGCCACGTCCTGACCGGCCTGACGTCCCGCTCCCCGGAGATGATGAACGAATTACGCCGGTTATGGTACCTGTTGGACACCAACAACATCCACATCAGGCCCAGATACATCCGTTCTGCGGCAAACACGTGGGCAGACAAACTCAGCCGACACCTCGACAGCGACGACTGGCAACTCGACCCCGCGGTGTTCCACGAAATGGACACACACTTCGGCCCGCACACAATCGACCGGTTTGCGTCGGCTCTCAACACGCTACTGCCCCGCTACAACGCGAACTGGCTAGACCCATCGTGCGAAGCCGTGGACGCCCTTCACCTCGCCGATGCGAATTGGAGAGCAGAAAACAACTGGTGCAACCCGCCATGGCCCCTGCTACCCGACCTCGCCCAGAAACTACAGCAGAGCGGCGCAGCAGCCACGGTGGTCGCCCCCCGGTGGCAAGGGAAAGCGTGGCATCAGGCCCTTACCGAATTGGCGTGCCACGAGACGGTCCTTCCGGCCCGACCTCACTTGTTCCGTCCCGGGCGGCGGCACGGACGCGGTACAGTCGGCAAGCCTCATTGGCCCGTCACTGTCTTCCGGATTCCCTCCCGGCCTGGTTGTACCTCCGCCGGGGCGCTGTCAGTGCTACACTGACCCTGTTCAACACACGGCACATCAGGCCAGCAGTCCAAGCCTACCCCACCAGACCAGCAAAGGTCCGCTACAAGGTGGAGGTGGCAGGCTGCAACAACCCGTGGGCCGCCTCGATGCGCCCCTACATGCAACGTCTACTGGGCACTGACAGCCTTGGAGCAAAAACGCTCGAATTGCTGACCGCCGCTTGGGCGAAGAGCACGTCCGACACGTACAACAGCGCAATCAAGCCTTACTTCCAGTTCTGCGAGGAGCAAGGCCTACCGCCGCTGGCAGCAACAACTCCTACCATGGCCCGCTACATTGCATGGATCGGAGAACGTGGCACCATTAAGGCTACTAGTCTACAGCCTTACCTTTCAGCCGTAAACGGGTTTTTCAAGGACCACGGCGCAGAACCAGTCGCACAAGGCGAATTGGTCGCCAAGGTCCGGCGGGGTCTCGCTGCGTCCCAAGTTTCCCTCCAGCCCAGCCGCACACGCCTGTACCTCCCAGCCCGGATTCTTGTCTCATCGCTACGCCTGGCCAAGGACCTCCGCACACAGCTGACAGACACTTGGACTCAGGCTCAAGCAGAACTCATTCTGCTGTTCCGAGCGTGTCTAGCGACGGTGCTCCTGGCCACATTTTTTTGTCGAGGTGGAGCGGGAGTTGAGTGCCGGTCTGGAGACCTGTTGTGTACTCCGACCGGCGGAATCCTCCTATACCACGGAACGAGAAAAGGTCAACGGGGTACTTCCACGGAGCGAAAACTCCTCTGTGAGCTCCCGGCCTCGGCTCACCCGGACATGGCGAAACTACTACAGTACTTCGACGCTGCCCGTACCAGGTTCTCCGCCGGGAAGATTCCGGACAGACGATGGGCTATTAGTGTACGCGAGCCTACGACAAACTGGACTGCGGACACCCTGACTGCTTGGCTACAACGCGTACTTTGTGCAGTACACGAACAACCTCCGGACGGTTTCGCGTGGACTTCGCACTCCCTCCGAAAGGGTGCAGCTACTGCTGCGTACAGTATCGGTACCCCAATGCAGAAGATCAAGTTCTTCGGCGGTTGGGCGCGAGAGTCGGACGTAGTCCTCGACTACATCGACCCAACAGTGCTCCCGTGCCCGGGAGCTTGGCAACTCTTTGGGTGGATGACCCCTGGCGGGCCCCCACCCAACGTCACACGCCAGTCGGCGACAGATGGCATAAGTGAGCCCCAACACAGCTTAAATGGTCATATTAGTAATATAGAGGTTTGAATTACAGGGCTAAATTACGAAGTAACCGGCGTTACCTCCGTTACATGCGTTACCTCCGACGCTACATCTCCCTAACGGTTCAAGCGCCCAAGCGCGCACGGACAGTAAAATGTCCGCACCCTATATAACACACCAGCAGCGATTGTGTGTCCACCTTCTGCCTTTTGCGAGAGCTATCGCTCACGCAAACCCACCCACCCGATTCCCTCTCACATTGCGTGTAGGGTGGCCCAAGGGCCACCAAATCCAAATTCTGTAAGTGATCCACATCTTTGGCGCAAACGCAAACTCTCACGCAAACGGCATCGTGGCTCTTGCTAGCCACGCAAGGTGTTGATCACTGAGTCTCCTGCACGACGCACGAAAACACACTCCGTCAGTCCAAATGGCAGACCGCCTGGTATTGCCTACTGACCTCTACGTTGCGCCCGGTGACGCGCCGGAACAGCAGCCAGACCAGCTGCAATTGCTAACACAGATTGTGCAGCAGTTAGCAGCCCAGGTCGAAACTCTCTCCGTCGCAACCGCGTCAACAAAACCAACTACTTCAGCCATCCCCACAGCCGACTCCGACAGCGCTGCGGGTGGACGACTCGAGCTCGACGCTCTACCAGCTGACAGTAAAACCAACCCTCTAGAGTACATCGACCCTAGAGAGTGGTCAGAATTCGCGTCCCGTACGTTCGCGGACTGCCTACCCCCATCTGGCACAACAGCCCCGTGCCTGTGGAACCCTCGACACGACGAGGCCGACAAATTTTTTACGGACAACGCGAGAATTTCTTCCCGCGACGAGTATCGACACCTGCTCTGCTATGGTGTGTTTACGGCCGCCGTTAACGCGGCACTCGAAACTGCTATGGAAACGCTTCGCTCGGTCACCTCTACCCCCGACGAAACAACCTACGCCTACTCCCTCGTCGACGCAGCGCTACGTACTAATCAAGCAGTGGCCTCAGCGGGGGAAGCGCGACTCACCTACATCAGACGCTCAAGGCCAAGAAGATTCTCACCGGAGAAGAACGCGTCGCGGAGCGTCTCGTCTACTCACGATGCTTCGACACTGTCGCCTCCGATCGTGGAGGCAACGTCGTCGACGGACTCCTGGCAGCCCTGGAGGACAAACGACTCGAAGTCAGCATCACAGCAGCTGCAAAAGCGCAAGCAGCTGCCCAGTTCAAGGCCGACAAGCCTAGACCAGACAAACCGGACAGGCCGAACGATAAGCCGGACAAGCCGGACAAAACCAAGGCCAAGCCAAAGGACCGCACGAGCGGCCGCCCCCTCCCCTCTACCGACAAGGCACACAAGAAGACCGAGGGCGACAAGGACGAATGACGGGGTGACCCGCCGCGCCGATTCCTGCAACCCAGATTCAAACTACATGCGTCATCGCGTGCGGCGAAACTGGCAAGCCTGGAAAGATATCGGCGCGAGCGGACAAGTCTTACGGTGGATCCGGGAGGGCGTTACTATTCCCTTCCTAAACAACCGACCCCCACCCCCGTTCAACCAAGGTACTTCACTGCTGGACGCTACCCCCGAGCAGCTCACCTTTGTCGAGGCCGAGCTTGCGCGCTTCGTGGAGACGGGAGCCTGGGAACGCACCACCTGCAGCAAATACGTGTCAAGACTCTTCTTAGTCGCCAAGCCCGGCCACAATCAGTGGCGTTTTATCGTCGACCTACGACACCTGAACAGCTTCTGCGTCAGAAAGCGACTACGGATGGAGTCTTTGCTAGGCGTTCGTCATCTGACTCGGAAGGGCGACTACATGTTCTCGTTCGACCTAAAAGACGGGTTCTACGCGCTGGGCATCGTGCCAGAGCAGCGCGACTATCTAACCGTAAACGTTCGCGGCCAGCTGTACCGACTAGCTGGACTCCCGATGGGCTGGTCGCTCAGCCCTTACCACTTCTGCGCGTTCACGGACACATTCGTACGACACCTCCGTCAACCAGACCCCGGTGGGTTTACAACACAGAACGGGAAGCCTACACAACCCGACAGCGACAGACCAAGCAAGCGCTTCCTCCGACACACGCGGTGGCGCGGAGCCAAAATCTTACCTTACGTGGACGACTTTCTCCTCTTCGCCGCCACTCGTGCTCTCGCTCTCTCGCTCAGGCAGCGCGTCGACCGCCTCCTCACCAATCTCGGCCTTCTCCGCCACCCCTCCAAGGGTTTTTGGGAGCCGACGCAATACGGCCACCACCTGGGCATCGACATCGACACAGCTTCAGGTTACTTCTTCGCCCCGGTGGAAAAGCTACAGAAGCTCGCAAGACAAGCTCGTCACCTACTACAACGTGCAACCCGAAACTGCAGATGGCTCCCTGTCAAGGAACTACAGTCATTCGCGGGTCAGGCGCAGTACCTTTTTCTGGCAATTCCAGCGGCAAGATTCTTCCTCCGCGAACTGCACTCCGTACTCGGCGACAAGTGGGGAGGCCGCGTCCGTCTCTCTCCGCAGCTCAGTCGAGATCTACAGTGGTGGACACAAGTACCCAGTCACGCCAACGGCAAGAACATACACCGCCCGGTCGAGTCAGCCTACATCCACTGCGACAGTTCGGGGTATGGATGGGGGGCAGTCCTGAACGGCAGACTCGAAGCCCGCGGCTTCTGGGGAATACAGGACGAACAGCAGCACATTACCTGGAAAGAACTGAAGGCCGTCCGTCTGGCCGTCCTCAGCTTCTTGCCACACCTGGCTGGCCGCAACGTCCTCCTCCACGAAGACAACCAGGCGGTCTGCCACGTCCTGACCGGCCTGACGTCCCGCTCCCCGGAGATGATGAACGAATTACGCCGGTTATGGTACCTGTTGGACACCAACAACATCCACATCAGGCCCAGATACATCCGTTCTGCGGCAAACACGTGGGCAGACAAACTCAGCCGACACCTCGACAGCGACGACTGGCAACTCGACCCCGCGGTGTTCCACGAAATGGACACACACTTCGGCCCGCACACAATCGACCGGTTTGCGTCGGCTCTCAACACGCTACTGCCCCGCTACAACGCGAACTGGCTAGACCCATCGTGCGAAGCCGTGGACGCCCTTCACCTCGCCGATGCGAATTGGAGAGCAGAAAACAACTGGTGCAACCCGCCATGGCCCCTGCTACCCGACCTCGCCCAGAAACTACAGCAGAGCGGCGCAGCAGCCACGGTGGTCGCCCCCCGGTGGCAAGGGAAAGCGTGGCATCAGGCCCTTACCGAATTGGCGTGCCACGAGACGGTCCTTCCGGCCCGACCTCACTTGTTCCGTCCCGGGCGGCGGCACGGACGCGGTACAGTCGGCAAGCCTCATTGGCCCGTCACTGTCTTCCGGATTCCCTCCCGGCCTGGTTGTACCTCCGCCGGGGCGCTGTCAGTGCTACACTGACCCTGTTCAACACACGGCACATCAGGCCAGCAGTCCAAGCCTACCCCACCAGACCAGCAAAGGTCCGCTACAAGGTGGAGGTGGCAGGCTGCAACAACCCGTGGGCCGCCTCGATGCGCCCCTACATGCAACGTCTACTGGGCACTGACAGCCTTGGAGCAAAAACGCTCGAATTGCTGACCGCCGCTTGGGCGAAGAGCACGTCCGACACGTACAACAGCGCAATCAAGCCTTACTTCCAGTTCTGCGAGGAGCAAGGCCTACCGCCGCTGGCAGCAACAACTGCTACCATGGCCCGCTACATTGCATGGATCGGAGAACGTGGCACCATTAAGGCTACTAGTCTACAGCCTTACCTTTCAGCCGTAAACGGGTTTTTCAAGGACCACGGCGCAGAACCAGTCGCACAAGGCGAATTGGTCGCCAAGGTCCGGCGGGGTCTCGCAGCGTCCCAAGTTTCCCTCCAGCCCAGCCGCACACGCCTGTACCTCCCAGCCCGGATTCTTGTATCATCGCTACGCATGGCCAAGGACCTCCGCACACAACTGACAGACACGTGGAATCAGACTCAAGCAGACCTCATTCTGCTGTTCCGAGCGTGTCTAGCGACGGTGCTACTGGCCGCATTTTTTTGTCGAGGTGGAGCGGCAGTTGAGTGCCGGTATGGAGACCTGTTGTGTACTCCGACCGGCGGAATCCTCCTATACCACGGAACGAGAAAAGGTCAACGGGGTACTTCCACGGAGCGGAAACTCCTATGTGAACTACCGGCCTCGGCTCATCCGGACATCGCGGAACTACTACAGTACTTCGACGCTGCCCGTACCAAGTTCTCCGCCGGAAAGATACCGGACAGACGATGGGCCATTAGTATACGCGAACCTACGACAAACTGGACTGCGGAGACTCTGACAGCTTGGCTACAACGCGTACTTCGTGCAGTACACGAACAACCTCCGGACGGTTTCGCGTGGACTTCGCATTCCCTCCGAAAGGGTGCAGCTACTGCTGCGTACAGTATCGGTACCCCAATGCAGAAGATCAAGTTCTTCGGCGGCTGGGCACGAGAGTCGGACGTAGTCCTCGACTACATCGACCCAACAGTGCTCCCGTGCCCGGGAGCTTGGCAACTCTTTGGGTGGATGACCCCTGGCGGGCCCCCACCCAACGTCACACGCCAGTCGGCGACAGATGGCATAAGTGAGCCCCAACACAGCTTAAATGGTCATATTAGTAATACAGAGGTTTGAATTACAGGGCTAAATTACGAAGTAACCGGCGTTACCTCCGTTACATGCGTTACCTCCGACGCTACATCTCCCTAACGGTTCAAGCGCCCAAGCGCGCACGGACAGTAAAATGTCCGCACCCTAGAGTACATCGACCAGCTAGAGATTGTGTGTCCAGAATTCGCGTGCCGTACGTTCGCGAGAGCTATCGCTCACGCAAACCCATCTGGCACAACGATTCCCCGTGCACTGTGGAACCCTCGACACGACGAGGCCGACAAATTTTTTACGGATCCAACGCGAGAATTTCTTCCCGCGACGAGTATCGACACCTGCTCTGCTATGGTGTGTTTACGGCCGCCGTTAACGCGGCACTCGAAACTGCTATGGAAACGCTTCGCTCGGTCACCTCTACCCCCGACGAAACAACCTACGCCTACTCCCTCGTCGACGCAGCGCTACGTACTAATCAAGCAGTGGCCTCAGCGGGGGAAGCGCGACTCACCTACATCAGACGCTTCAAGGCCAAGAAGATTCTCACCGGAGAAGAACGCGTCGCGGAGCGTCTCGTCTACTCACGATGCTTCGACACTGTCGCCTCCGATCGTGGAGGCAACGTCGTCGACGGACTCCTGGCAGCCCTGGAGGACAAACGACTCGAAGTCAGCATCACAGCAGCTGCAAAAGCGCAAGCAGCTGCCCAGTTCAAGGCCGACAAGCCTAGACCAGACAAACCGGACAGGCCGAACGATAAGCCGGACAAGCCGGACAAAACCAAGGCCAAGCCAAAGGACCGCACGAGCGGCCGCCCCCTCCCCTCTACCGACAAGGCACACAAGAAGACCGAGGGCGACAAGGACGAATGACGGGGTGACCCGCCGCGCCGATTCCTGCAACCCAGATTCAAACTACATGCGTCATCGCGTGCGGCGAAACTGGCAAGCCTGGAAAGATATCGGCGCGAGCGGACAAGTCTTACGGTGGATCCGGGAGGGCGTTACTATTCCCTTCCTAAACAACCGACCCCCACCCCCGTTCAACCAAGGTACTTCACTGCTGGACGCTACCCCCGAGCAGCTCACCTTTGTCGAGGCCGAGCTTGCGCGCTTCGTGGAGACGGGAGCCTGGGAACGCACCACCTGCAGCAAATACGTGTCAAGACTCTTCTTAGTCGCCAAGCCCGGCCACAATCAGTGGCGTTTTATCGTCGACCTACGACACCTGAACAGCTTCTGCGTCAGAAAGCGACTACGGATGGAGTCTTTGCTAGGCGTTCGTCATCTGACTCGGAAGGGCGACTACATGTTCTCGTTCGACCTAAAAGACGGGTTCTACGCGCTGGGCATCGTGCCAGAGCAGCGCGACTATCTAACCGTAAACGTTCGCGGCCAGCTGTACCGACTAGCTGGACTCCCGATGGGCTGGTCGCTCAGCCCTTACCACTTCTGCGCGTTCACGGACACATTCGTACGACACCTCCGTCAACCAGACCCCGGTGGGTTTACAACACAGAACGGGAAGCCTACACAACCCGACAGCGACAGACCAAGCAAGCGCTTCCTCCGACACACGCGGTGGCGCGGAGCCAAAATCTTACCTTACGTGGACGACTTTCTCCTCTTCGCCGCCACTCGTGCTCTCGCTCTCTCGCTCAGGCAGCGCGTCGACCGCCTCCTCACCAATCTCGGCCTTCTCCGCCACCCCTCCAAGGGTTTTTGGGAGCCGACGCAATACGGCCACCACCTGGGCATCGACATCGACACAGCTTCAGGTTACTTCTTCGCCCCGGTGGAAAAGCTACAGAAGCTCGCAAGACAAGCTCGTCACCTACTACAACGTGCAACCCGAAACTGCAGATGGCTCCCTGTCAAGGAACTACAGTCATTCGCGGGTCAGGCGCAGTACCTTTTTCTGGCAATTCCAGCGGCAAGATTCTTCCTCCGCGAACTGCACTCCGTACTCGGCGACAAGTGGGGAGGCCGCGTCCGTCTCTCTCCGCAGCTCAGTCGAGATCTACAGTGGTGGACACAAGTACCCAGTCACGCCAACGGCAAGAACATACACCGCCCGGTCGAGTCAGCCTACATCCACTGCGACAGTTCGGGGTATGGATGGGGGGCAGTCCTGAACGGCAGACTCGAAGCCCGCGGCTTCTGGGGAATACAGGACGAACAGCAGCACATTACCTGGAAAGAACTGAAGGCCGTCCGTCTGGCCGTCCTCAGCTTCTTGCCACACCTGGCTGGCCGCAACGTCCTCCTCCACGAAGACAACCAGGCGGTCTGCCACGTCCTGACCGGCCTGACGTCCCGCTCCCCGGAGATGATGAACGAATTACGCCGGTTATGGTACCTGTTGGACACCAACAACATCCACATCAGGCCCAGATACATCCGTTCTGCGGCAAACACGTGGGCAGACAAACTCAGCCGACACCTCGACAGCGACGACTGGCAACTCGACCCCGCGGTGTTCCACGAAATGGACACACACTTCGGCCCGCACACAATCGACCGGTTTGCGTCGGCTCTCAACACGCTACTGCCCCGCTACAACGCGAACTGGCTAGACCCATCGTGCGAAGCCGTGGACGCCCTTCACCTCGCCGATGCGAATTGGAGAGCAGAAAACAACTGGTGCAACCCGCCATGGCCCCTGCTACCCGACCTCGCCCAGAAACTACAGCAGAGCGGCGCAGCAGCCACGGTGGTCGCCCCCCGGTGGCAAGGGAAAGCGTGGCATCAGGCCCTTACCGAATTGGCGTGCCACGAGACGGTCCTTCCGGCCCGACCTCACTTGTTCCGTCCCGGGCGGCGGCACGGACGCGGTACAGTCGGCAAGCCTCATTGGCCCGTCACTGTCTTCCGGATTCCCTCCCGGCCTGGTTGTACCTCCGCCGGGGCGCTGTCAGTGCTACACTGACCCTGTTCAACACACGGCACATCAGGCCAGCAGTCCAAGCCTACCCCACCAGACCAGCAAAGGTCCGCTACAAGGTGGAGGTGGCAGGCTGCAACAACCCGTGGGCCGCCTCGATGCGCCCCTACATGCAACGTCTACTGGGCACTGACAGCCTTGGAGCAAAAACGCTCGAATTGCTGACCGCCGCTTGGGCGAAGAGCACGTCCGACACGTACAACAGCGCAATCAAGCCTTACTTCCAGTTCTGCGAGGAGCAAGGCCTACCGCCGCTGGCAGCAACAACTGCTACCATGGCCCGCTACATTGCATGGATCGGAGAACGTGGCACCATTAAGGCTACTAGTCTACAGCCTTACCTTTCAGCCGTAAACGGGTTTTTCAAGGACCACGGCGCAGAACCAGTCGCACAAGGCGAATTGGTCGCCAAGGTCCGGCGGGGTCTCGCTGCGTCCCAAGTTTCCCTCCAGCCCAGCCGCACACGCCTGTACCTCCCAGCCCGGATTCTTGTCTCATCGCTACGCCTGGCCAAGGACCTCCGCACACAGCTGACAGACACTTGGACTCAGGCTCAAGCAGAACTCATTCTGCTGTTCCGAGCGTGTCTAGCGACGGTGCTCCTGGCCACATTTTTTTGTCGAGGTGGAGCGGGAGTTGAGTGCCGGTCTGGAGACCTGTTGTGTACTCCGACCGGCGGAATCCTCCTATACCACGGAACGAGAAAAGGTCAACGGGGTACTTCCACGGAGCGAAAACTCCTCTGTGAGCTCCCGGCCTCGGCTCACCCGGACATGGCGAAACTACTACAGTACTTCGACGCTGCCCGTACCAGGTTCTCCGCCGGGAAGATTCCGGACAGACGATGGGCTATTAGTGTACGCGAGCCTACGACAAACTGGACTGCGGACACCCTGACTGCTTGGCTACAACGCGTACTTTGTGCAGTACACGAACAACCTCCGGACGGTTTCGCGTGGACTTCGCACTCCCTCCGAAAGGGTGCAGCTACTGCTGCGTACAGTATCGGTACCCCAATGCAGAAGATCAAGTTCTTCGGCGGTTGGGCGCGAGAGTCGGACGTAGTCCTCGACTACATCGACCCAACAGTGCTCCCGTGCCCGGGAGCTTGGCAACTCTTTGGGTGGATGACCCCTGGCGGGCCCCCACCCAACGTCACACGCCAGTCGGCGACAGATGGCATAAGTGAGCCCCAACACAGCTTAAATGGTCATATTAGTAATATAGAGGTTTGAATTACAGGGCTAAATTACGAAGTAACCGGCGTTACCTCCGTTACATGCGTTACCTCCGACGCTACATCTCCCTAACGGTTCAAGCGCCCAAGCGCGCACGGACAGTAAAATGTCCGCACCCTATATAACACACCAGCAGCGATTGTGTGTCCACCTTCTGCCTTTTGCGAGAGCTATCGCTCACGCAAACCCACCCACCCGATTCCCTCTCACATTGCGTGTAGGGTGGCCCAAGGGCCACCAAATCCAAATTCTGTAAGTGATCCACATCTTTGGCATAAGTGAGCCCCAACACAGCTTAAATGACATCAAATAATCTTTCGCGGATAGTATTGCAGTGCCGCGTCAGCATCATCAGCATTTCCGTGTAATCCAGCTTTAGTATCATCAGCAATATATCTAGCGCAATATGAGCGCGCATCCATTCGACCTTATTATTATCAAAAGTTTCTTACAAGAAAAAGCAGTGGAGGCCACCTCGACCTTATTATTCGTTCCTGTCGAGGTACGGGTACTGGGAACCATCATCACGTTCTGCTCCTTACCGCATACTTTGTGTCAAATAGAATAGTACATTGCACTCAGTACTCCTCATTTTCGGAGGGGCCATCAGTAGCACTCTTGACTACCGCGCCCCAGTAGAAAGGCGCTAACACCGGATCGACACAATTTAACACCGGATCGACACAATAGCACCGGAATAGCACCGGATATCGACGACCTTGAACAGCGGCAGTGCATAATGTGGCCCCACTTCCTGTGCTAATCGGTATTTGTAGCGACAGTAGCCGTTCAACAGCTGCGAGACAGAACTTCATCGCAGGACTGCCTTGGTAATATGTACCAAATCGAGCGGAATCCCCGGATTTCTAGATACTGCTGGGCTGTCGTATCCTGCTTTGCTGTGTCGCAGTTCGCGACTCTCGCTTTCGGGCAAGAGGGCGTCGGTACGGGTACAAATAATTCGTCCAGTGCAGATGAGGTCGTGGTGGTTCACCGCGCACAGCTGTGCGGCCTGGTGTCAACCTTCAGCACGCCTAGTATGCGTAATCCCAACACCTTGGCGCACGCTCGTGCCATGATTCAAGCCGTCGCTGATGTTAACGCGAGGAACTGCACCATTCTTGGCCCCGGCTGCGAGTCGCGGGTCAGCTGGACAGGCGAGACATCCGCGCGGTGACAGCTGGGAATGCACTGGAAATAATGTAACTGATGATGGGGAATAAATAAGGTGTCGCTTTAACCCCGCCTTAGCGGGTTTGCGAGCGAAGACTGAGTTTATTTGAAATATGGGTTGCCTGCAGGGGGGAGGCTTCAGCTTGGGTTCTCACTATGGGAGCTGGATGGATCCTCTCGCTCGACCCCGTCCGCTATTGTCCGTTGTATCGAAGAGGGGGGCAACGTGGTGGTGGGCCCAACCACGACCCCTCAGACCGAGTCCGCAATGCTGCTGGCAAATGTATATGGTGCGTGCACCGGGCAACCGGCTGAGAAGTTCCTTGCCCATTTTGGTAGTGAGAGCCGATGCTGAACTCGTCGGCTTGTCACGCTGCCACGCCGTTAGGCGGCACCCGCGTTTCTGCCCCGCTTGATGTTTCAAAGGGTGCCCTACTACTTATTTCTGGATCTGTATATGCACCCGACCGTAAAAATGATATAATAGTATATACGTACGCCGTGAGCTCGATGTACGCTGGCGATAGTGGTACCTCTTCGATCCCACGACCTGACTTCTACCTCCATATTATGTCTCGTTGCCTGTGGCGCAGATGTCCCAGTCGTGGGCTACGCGTCAAGCTCAACTCTGTTCTCCAATCAGGTATCCCCGCATATGGCGTTCTTGTTGTTACGCGGTGGCTTATCGCTATGAGAGATGAGGCTAGAAAGTCGAGTTATCATGGCCATTTAAATAATTTATCGGCAAATACACGACTATGCAACAAAAAATTCAGCCGTGACGCTTCTAACCTGTCCACTTTCACTAAACGACAGGACGTATACAGAAACTACGCTCGGAGCTTTCCCTCGGACGAAGTGAAGGTCGAAGCATTGATCCAGCTTTTCTCATTCATGGGGTGGGAGCAGGTACGTCGCCATAATTGGTCTAGGATATATGTTGTCGGCTCGCGCCGCGGGCAGTCAGCAAGCCAAGGACGCACTGCGTACGCGTATTGGTTTTTTTCCGTGTTCGGGCAATGGTAGTTTCAAGCACATTTTGTCTATTTTGAATTATGACACGACGCTTGAAACCTCCGTCCCCTGCATGACTTCCTCCTCCTTGACCTGCGCGGTAGAGCAACTTGTCCATATATTTGTTGGAATTGTTTTTTTCCTGAGTGACTGATCATCCCTGACCTTGCCCGAAACGAGTGTTCGAACTCATTGATGCGACAAGTTATTTATCGACCACTGTATTGCCCACTCTCAATAGGTAGCGGTTTTCTACAAGTCGACGGCGTACGGTTTCAGCTTGGAGGAGGTGCGTACACGCTCGTCCCCTATTTACGCAATGCCTCGTCTGCATCCTTCTGTGCATTTTCCTTTGCGCCAGATAGTTAAATACTGCACGTCGCGTCCGTTTATCCCTGTACATAAATTGGTAACCTAACGACCTGTCCTGTCAGTGACGAGTTGCCTTCCCGACGACACAAAAATTAATTCGAGGCATGTATGATGAAATCATAGATGTAAATGTGCTCCACATAATGCACGAGTCGTGTGATGTGTGTGCAGTCGTTGACGTCGTCAGCTCGACGGCAAAATATAACGTTGGAAACCATATCCCTTGGCACGGAGTCCCTTACTGACGAGACGTACGAGCTGGCGCTCTCGCAGCTCGAGTCGTTGGGGCACAAGGTACGTACGGTTTCTTGGTATTTTTTCCTTTGCTTGCGGTCTACCGTAGAATGAACTCCTGAACATCAAATAACATTCATTGATGATGTTGTCGACCGTTTATATCTCATCACTGACATGGTCATAGATTTGTCAATCAGTACAGCAACTACAGCTTTGAGCACCCATACGCGGGAGTGTGAGCGTGTCGTGCTCGTTATGTAGCTTGCCTTCGAAAAAATGTTGATTTATGCGCATTTGTATGTAGGTGGTTGTGCTGCTGCTAAACCCCATCGAACTGGTTAACATGCTACTTGCGGCGGACGCGAGGGGAATGAACAGCTCCTCCTACGTGTGGACCAGCACCGAACAATTTTACAGCGTAAGGCGACTTTATCGCCCCTTACTGCGTGCGACAGCCTTATGTAGGCCTGACCGCCAGATAAAGGGGGTGTTTTTCATATAGTCGTATTGTGATATGCGGGGCATATTATATACAATGCTTAACACTGCATTGTAATTATGGGCGTGCTGCTACATACGGATGTAGGCATTCGTCGTGGTAGCTGGCTTCCTTCCTCCTCCAGTAGCAGCCAAGGCATGGAAGCTCTTGACAGGCCTCATTGCCCCCGGCTTCCCTGTTCCGCCGCAAGGCGCAAAGTTAAAGGTGTGGCTCACAACCACTCAACCTATTAACCAGCACATACATACCACGCAGGCACGCGCATACACGCGCACACGTATGCTGGCGCGGGCTAAGTAGGAGAGGATGTGCTAAATATGCTGTGACTTCTCAGGCTATACGCTACCATAGAGGTATATCATAGTATATAGAGAGATGTATGTGTGAAGTACTCTTGCTGAAGATTTTTGCCAATGTGTTCATTATCAGGAACACATATTGAGCTCGCAGCTGACGCCGGCAGCATTGAACGACTACACCAGGAACATCACTGGCTCCGCAGGTCCGAGATATGCATAGTACCCTCCCTCTCCGAGAAATTATGTTACGAGTACTGCTGCGTGATGTGTGGTAACCGGTGCTGACAGTCCCACTTTTTATGTCCACAATTATTTTCTCAAAACTTGAAATTGTCATACTTTTTGGTTTCCTTTAGTCCACATTCAAGAGAGATTTCATATTTCATGTCATATATGTCCCTGCATTTCTTGTTTGAAATGATACAAATATTACAGCCAGTTCGTTGGCATGCATGCGATCTTACACGCGTTCTCTGACGACTGCCAATGACTCGGGTATTGTTTTGTATGTCCACAGTCACCATCCCGATCTCGGAACAGAAGTTTGCCGAGTCAGCCGAATTGATCGAAGCGCAGCAAGTCACTGCCAGCGCATACGACTCGGTGTGGCTAATTGCAGAGGCGTGGGCGAAAGCCCTCCAAGCGCAGTCGGCCGCTGCAGTGATGGACGCGGAGGGAGATCCCGGGGATACGGACTCGGCAGGTGCCGTCCACTTCTTGCTCCCGAGGCCCTCTTTATTTGGAACGGTTAGTGTATGAGGAGAGCAAACATGCGCATTTGTTCGGCTTCCCCCGCTATCTTAATGACGGCTGTGAATATAAGCTCCAGTCAGCGGAAAAATGGATATGGTGCAATAAAAAGAAAGTGATGCGAAATGAGTAAGGGAATGAACAGGGGCAAATATTCGTTTTTCAGTATGGCGGACTTAGAGACACACAAACGAACACTCATCAGACAGATAACCTGCAATTGTATTTACGACGTGACATTTGCTGTCTGTCTTGGTGTTTTTATGTTCGCATGACTCAATGTCCGTTAGCTCACCACTTCATTAGATTTGGCAGAAGCGACATCA
This sequence comes from Tetraselmis chui, assembly GCA_026401115.1. NCBI lineage: Eukaryota > Viridiplantae > Chlorophyta > Chlorodendrophyceae > Chlorodendrales > Chlorodendraceae > Tetraselmis > Tetraselmis chui. Next base: position 71,916 of record JAPMLY010001578.1, read on the forward strand.
TGATTTACAAACTCCATGCATAGGAAGCAAGCATCAATTTGCCCCATCAAAACCTTATTTGGATTAGAGTAATGTAGACTGAGAATATTTATCGAGAGTAGAGTAATGTGCAGAGCTAAAGGCAAAGTACTACAATACATTTCACCACGATGGGAGAGGTACAACTGCGCCGTGCTTTGCTATTTCGTAATAGTAATTTAAGCATTAAATGCGCAACTACCGGCCGGCCGGGTACATGTAAAGGACATTGATTACAACAGAAATAACATGAGCGCGGACAGAGAAAAAAGGAGAGGTAACAAAAGGGCAGGAGTACATGTATATGTAGTTAGAAAATGTTTTTATGGCCCAATGCAACAAGGGCTGCCCATATATAACGACAATTACCAAACTCCGGGGCTTTCTTGCGGCATGGAGGGGGATGGTATGTATGGTACTCACAAGCACACGCACGCACGCGCGCGCCCAAAACATCACGCACCTACACACACACACACACACACACACACACACACACACACACACACACACACACACACACACACACACACATACACACACACGCGCGCGCGCGCGCGTGTGCGTGCGCGTAGATTGCCTCTGAAAACTTCTTGTTCGTCGCATAATCGCTACCCTATGATATTCGATCATTCTCATCGCGATCGCTATCATTTCATACTCTCACTTCCAGGTACTCCCAGAACGATTTGCTACTCGGTTTTGTCTAAATTGTAAAATTTCTTACAAGAAAAAGCAGTGGAGGCCACCAAACAAAAAAAAAAAGGAGGAAAAAACCTAAGCCTACTCGCTTTTGTCATATACCCTATCCTTTTGCTTCATGTACCGGACTTTTTTGTACCCTTGCCTGCCGATCGGCCAAGAACCAAAATCATCGTACGGGTAAGGTACTGGTACTGGTAAATCGTGCGCTTTTTAGCAACTTCAGATACAGGTAAATATGTTAATGATTTCTTACAAGAAACAGAATGGAAACCAAGTGTGTGTCGATTTGTCATCATTTGATGGTGGTATCTCCCCTCCCACTTTCCCTGTCCGTGCTCATCTGGTTCTTCTTGTAAGCAAAAAATATATCTGCTTCTCCGCCTTACATTGATCAAAGTGCCCGGTACAGGTACAGGTACCTGTACTGCGCTCTCTGTCTTATTATTCGCAGATCCTTTTTGCGTGGTGCGTCTCTACTGCTTTTTCTTGTAAGATTTTTTTCATTCATCTTGCTATAAGGATTAGGCGTTCATTATCACGATTTCACTGTGTGCTTTCTCGCGAGCTCTGTCTCGCTCTAGGGGTAAGGATTACGTGTACGGGCTCCGGGTTGAGATGAGTCCAGAATTAAGCGTGATCGTCGGTATCAAGCAAGAGTAGTAGGGACGACTAGCTACGGGTAGGAGCGTCACCCTGATCCTCGAAAGCGATGGCGCCTCTCGCGCCGCCATGCCCTCCTTCATCTGTACAGTGAATTTACAAAGGGGTACGGGTACTGATATCTCAATAATGAATATCAAGGGTACAGGTACCTGTATGTGTAGCGCTGACGTTAGGGATTACACATCCATAATTTAAATGATGGTTCAATTTTCAAGAAAATGTAATTACAAGAAACATACTTAAAACTGCAAAGCCAGAGAAACGGAAAACGCGCAGGTCTAAGCCCGCGGAGCAGCACGACATGCAGCAGCATCAGCACTGCCCTTCTGTAGAGCATTTCGAGGATAGTAAGCCAGGAAGAACTACCATATGATGGCTCAATTCCGTCAAGGCGGTATAATAGAATAATTCTATTTCATATATCATTTCTGTTCAAAGAACAAATGCCTCCATGCTGGCTGTTAATGGGTATATCGGATATTTTTCGCAAAATCCATGTATTAATGCTATATCTCATAAGATCTACCAGTATGTAACTCTTCATTTTCCAAAAATATGCGACTCATCGACTTCGTGGGCTTTGAACTCGGTAGTGCTCCGTTGTATTAGTTGATGCCCAGCTTCTGATTAGCCTTCTAAAGTACCGACTTCTTGAATGGATCGCGGATGCCATCTCCCCACACCTTGAGCAGAGTTTACTCCACTAAAATGTGATTAATATGTTAGATTCGTTCCATATCTGTCTTACTTGACAATGGGCAAAGCGAAATATGATATTGTGACGTACGACTACAATGATTGCATCTTCTCATTTTACAAAATAAAAATTCTTACAAGAAAAAGCAGTGGAGGCCACCAAGCAAAAAAAAAAAAAAATCTTCTCATTTTACCATTTAGAATAAACCAAGAGTAAGCGATTGAGTCGTTGTGTAAGTAAACCAGATAATGCAAAAAAATAAACATGATTTAGTATAGAAACGATAGCTCTAAAGCAAACATAGTTGCGCCAATTAATTTGGCATCTCCGAAAGTCAATATGGTACCTGCCAATCAAAATCAAGGTAGGATCCACGAAGGGGAACAATGAACCCAATCGATGTTTATTTGCACCGGTTGTACCGATGGTGGCGATGACAGGTGGCGGTAGTGGGCGTCCCCCTGGAGTTGGAGGCGCAGACGAAAGCGTGGCTTCTATAAACCTCCCAACAACTGCCGATTTCATGGACCAAATCACTGCTCCAAATAATATCGTATTTTTTGGAGCATCCGGTAACTGCAGTTGGGACGAGAGGGGTGAGCGCGCTATAGGTGAGCAAACCATTTTTTTCTCCAACCTCGTCAAAGCGACAGACAGCGACATGGTGGAGGAGGTCATGGTGGGCTACTACCGCGGCGGAGAAGGAATCGTGCTGAAGGCCGAACAACCCATTGTTTGGGGCGACGGCACTTCCTATCCCGAGGTGCGTTTTCCCACTCAAATGTTTCAATGGAATATTTCGAATCGCGAAATGAGTAACCTATCAAGAATGCGTTTCCATGGTATTCACGTTATAGCGACATGTAGACGATCTGTAGATAAGGCGATGCAGACGATCTGTTAACCCCAAACTCGGCGATACAAACGCAATCTACCTAGTGTGCTATTATCTAGACATCGAACTGGAGTATGGCATGCTTTCCTACGATTTTTGAGAGACAACTCGTCTGCTTTATAGTCCACCACGATTTGGAAAGTTTGATCAATTCACCTGGTTTTTGAAACAGCGATATGTGTATGTTTCTGATATCACGGATAGCTAATATTTTTCAAAAAACTGTAGGCTTCTTATGTTTTGTCCCTGATGTTTTCTTCCTTACGGTTTTCTAGGCTGTTCAGCGTTTATGTTTAAATCTTAGTATTTATATTTATATTTTTTTGCTATTTGTAATGATCGCCCGAATTTGCGCGCAGATCCCGTCCGACGGCTCCCCGGAGCCGGAAAGGGAGACCATTGTGATTGTGGAGGAGGCAGAAGGCAGCGAGAAGGACAAATGGAGCACCGCGGGCATCGCGGTGGGAGTTGTGGCAGCCGTTGTTATACCCCTGATGGTATACCTTGGCTGGCGGGTCCGCGCAATGAAGCGGATGGTGAATAAGATCGTGGATGAGGTGCTTTGCCCGCGCCACAGCCACGCCTCCCTGACGCGATACTCACCCAGTGCATGTTCCGTCGATTACGTATGTGACCACCTCGCGTGTCTTCTTTTTATCATGTTGATGATGCGTACATATATACTCATCGGTGCATGAGCAAAATCTAATACGTTTCGCTAAAGTGATTCTACGATTTTTAACAAGCACCCTCTCCAACTCACTTGTAGAGTTTAACTGAAATAGTCGCTGCATGTGTCAGTTGTTTATTCTCGGTTTCTTGTTTTCCCTCTCATTTTCCATGTCCGTCATCTTGTTTATTCTCGGTCGACGATTCGCATTATGCGCGCTGTTACACTGAAAAGCGCGCTTACCGGAAAAAGTGACATGATTTATGCTCGAACGTCGGACTATTTGGTGCGATGCTAATTTCCTCTAGACACTCTAGTAAAGCGATTGCGAGCGTGGCCTGTCTTTTAATGTCGAAGAATTTCCGCATCATTTCATTCCTATCATCATTCTCAAGCCAGGAGCAGCCGATTTACAAGTATACATGGAATTTGTCTGTGTTGGGATGATTGTACAACTCGGACTTCTATTGAAGTGTTTTGTCCCCGTCATTTCTTTTGCTTACTGTAGTTTGGCTGTACTTTTGCAGTCTAAAGCGGGATTGGACCTGGAGTCGCCGTTGTCCAAAATACTGGACCTTCTGGACCGCCTGGGCAGTGGAGATCGACGCAAGCGACCCTCTGCAACCGAGGCGACAGAATTGAGACTGCTTGTCGCCGCGCACAGCGCCAACCTCGCGTCGCCGGTCGCGCTGCGCCGACAGCTACGAAAGCGGAACTCTATCGATAAGGAGGTTGCGGATTTTCTTTTTACCATAACAATGAATGGCGAAGACCAATGGAACCGAAGCAGGGACTCTTCCCGCTCGATGATCGGCGAATTGGACAGTCTGGCATCGTCTCGGACGCCCTCCTTCACTAGCGTGATGGAAATCAAACAAGAGGCCATGGCGTGCCTGCGCTACGCTCAAGACGACCCGGTGCGGGCCCTGTACATTGTCTACATCAGGCAGTTCTGATTAAATGTGTTGTTTATTTTGGGCACACCACCTATCAGTCTTACCCCCCCCCCCCCCCCCCCCCCCCCCCCCCCTCAACTTTATTTGCCTGAATTTTCTTGTACCTTAATAGTGCTTTGCGTACTGACTAATCAAAAAAGGTAGTTCCCACAACTTTTCTAAAGCAATGCTTAGCTGTATGCCGAAGATATTCCTGACATTCCGGAGCAAAATCACTTGTCAGCAATAAAATCGCGGAGCTTTTGTCGCGGAGAATGTATTTGCGAAACATGCATGATGTACTGTTGATCGCGTAATTTTAAATATCTTGTTTTCTAATTAATATTCCATATAAACAATCACTAATATTGAAGGTACATGCGCTTTAAATAATACCTGCATAATTTTAGCCTTTGTACGGGTAAAGCCGACATCGCCAGCTGTCCTGTCTGACTACTAGCGACTCCAGGTAGCGTACACCGTACACCGCGAAAACTTTGGTAAGACAGCTTTTTGCATCGTCACCAACTATTTCAGCTCGCGATCAGGGTTTCAAGAACAAGAAGAACTACCAATCGTAAGGATTACGAGATGCCTTTCATGTCTGTACAGTAAATTGTAGGGCCGTAGTGAAGTACCCTCCACCAAATCTGTCGTAAAAAGTTTTAGCTTAGCATCAGCGATTCGTGAGAGTGAACAGCGGAAATATGTCTCCAAAGTTCACCAAATTCAGCAGCGCTTGCTTGGCTGAAGAAATTATGAGAGTTATCCTGAGCCTGCTGTAGTCGCTAAAAATGATTATTCATGACGTGACGGCCTCGCCACTGTTCGTCTTGCTACTGATGTGCCCATCCTATCTGTACATTAGTTGTGATGAAGTACAATAGTTGTGATGAAAGGCACTCACGCGGGCCACACATTCATATCTGATGGCCACACTCGCCGGGCGGGATGAAAATGGTGCATCGGGGCGGTCGAAACGTGAACAATCGTACGAGTGTTTTTTTTTTCTTTTTTTTCCTGTTCCGAATACGGTTCTCTCACAATTCTGCACATTGGCGACACATGTGCACAATGAACATGTTGAAAAAATTCTTACAAAAACATATCAAGCATTGCTGGCCTCCACTTCATTCTCCAGTTTCATTTGTTACTGGTAGATTCCACTGCTTCCTATTTTTCTATTATTTGCTCGTCTGTAATACATGTATCTTTGCAAGGGGGGTTGGAATTCTAATGGTATGTTCTGATGCTGGGAATAGTGACTGTGACCACAGGGTGACGAAAGCAAACTCTTCCTTAAGTCAACCCTTGTGAAAATTGGGCCAATTGACGAACATGCGAAAGCATAGCAAGACATAGCGATCTGCTACCGTAATCGCTACCGTAAACGCGATTTGCCGTGATGCTGTTGCGCCTGATAAGATCATCTGCACGCGTCGATAATCTTTCTCACATTTGCGGGTGCAAGACTGTCATTGTTTTAAGTCTGTTATGAAATTGTGCCAAGGTCGCAAGCGACGCTTGCCAATTTTTTGTATTCCTGATTCCATGGGATAATTTATATTATTCTAGGATATGTTTATAAATTTATTGTATGTCGCAATATTTTTTCGATAATCTGAATGGTGCTTCTCAGGGCACAAAACACAAAGGATAAAACACAAAGACACGGTGGCTTGGTATACTCTGATGCCAAAATGAAATAACATGACTGTCTAAATGTGGGGGAGGGGGGTAACCTGTTACATTGAATCGGTAAGGCTTAATGTAGCCTTTCGATAATCTATTGGTTTACCCGTATAGTCATGAAATTGATGCAAATGATATGAAGATAAACTTTGCCATAGCGACTATTTGAGCTCCTGACATGTAGTTAATTTCTATTGTCGGCTACCCCGGGTTGCGTTTTCGCAGGTTCCGGAATCGCTGCAGAATAGTCTTGGACGCGACGCTTTCTTGGATCTCATCACCGATGGCTCCCCCGTCCGTGCGTTAGCTTCCCCGCTCGCGGCTGTCGTGCGCCAAAGTGTCGACACGTTTGAATTGGAGCACATTTTGGGTGGGCCGGAAGAAACAGACGCGCTCGTGCGCTTCACTATGGCAGTGGAAGCGGGCTACAAAGATCACGGCTACCATTGCAAGCTACATGCCGCGGACGTGACTTCCCGTGTCGCCGCTATCATCCACATGACAGGCATTGGGTCGCGTAGCACAAGGCTGGCGGCTATCGTGGCGGGAATACTTCACGATTACGAGCACCCCCAGGTTAACAATCAGTACCTGGTATACAAGGTGTGCAGCACCACTCAATATTGAGTTAAAACGTCACTGTCCCGATATTCGGTCTTCCTTGTATTATTGGTGGTAGTGATTCATTGTAATGTTTCAGTTTTCAATACCGCTATTATAAAATTGAGATTCTAGAGCATGATAACAGTCCCTGTGTCGGCGGTCACCGTCAAAAAGGACTATTGTAGTTTCTCTCTCTCTCTCTCTCTCTCTCTCTCTCTCTCTCTCTCTCTCTCTCTCTCTCTCTCTCTCTCTCTCTCTCTCTCTCTCTCTCTCTCTCTCTCTCTCTCTCTCTCTCTCTCGTATCATTCATGTTTGTAGCGAAAGTGACTACGTGCTCACGCTAATCTAGGGACGTTGTACATGTTTACCCCCTCTGCTGCAGGATTTCACTAGTTTCTTTGTAAGCAATCACTATTATAACGATAAAATTTTCTCACGTTTCTTTTAATTATTTCCTCACCTGAAAGCCTGGCGCAACTGTTTTCTTTCGAGGGGCCGGTATTGATCCGCTGCTTTGTTTCGTCCGCAGGAGAGCCCAATGGCGGCCGCATTTAACGACCAAGCTGTCGCCGAAAATCACAGTCTTCGGGCGGGGCTCGCGCTGTTGCAAGACGCAGCGTTTGACTTCACCAGTAGCATGCGTGATTCGACACCCCGGGCGGCCGCGTATCACACTTTCCGCAAGAGCGTCATCCAGCTTGTGCTGGGCACCGAGATGAGCAGGTGAACCCTCTCCCACACCCCCTACCTCTCTTCTCTGCCTACAAATACTTGGAAACTTACAAGTTGTGTGCATCTAAACATTTAAAACCTTAAGTCACTGAACCCCTGGCCACCATCTTGTTTCATGACTAGTTTGGAATGTCGCGTTTCCCAACGAAATTCCAATCAAGTCATTGTTTATGCTTCTAATATCAATCGAAATCGAGTGATCGATCGACGAATGTCATTGCTTTGTATTTCAAGCAATCAATTCCTCCAGCCGCAGTTTTGAATCCCACTCCTCACAATTACATATCTGTATCTTCCCATTTTCCGAACAAAAATATGTTCCTCCTCAAAGTACATTCCCTAACTCTTGAAAGAGAATTTGCAAACAATGACCATCTTCCCGTTTAATGTAAATGTTTCTTAGCGACATATTGTCTGTATATTTGCTCATCGTTATGTACGGATTTTGTTTGTGAATATTGTCCCATCTTTGTTTCGAAGGCATTTCGACATTGTGGGGCGATTCAACGCCACGATTGCAAGCAACAGCGACATCTTGTCAAAAGGGTCGGGGCGCCAAAAATGGCGTGCTATGAGCGAGGCGGGACAGCTGCTCTGCATGCAAGTGGCGCTCAAGGTGGCGGACATTGGGCACTGCGCCCTTCCTTGGGATCAGCACTTGTTATGGCTTGGGCGGCTGGAAGAGGAGATGTTCAAGCAAGGCGACGCAGAAAAAAATGCCGGGGTGCCAGTATCGCCTCTCATGGACCGCGACAAGTCAGGGTGCGTGCCCTCATTTCGTTTTTTTTTAAACAACAACTCATTGAGATGCTTTTTAGGTTAATGAATACGTAATGTTTCGGCGAGAAGAAACTTAAATAGTTTGATACGACCCAGCTATTAAGTTCTGGCACCCAACTGAAACTCTATTTAGGTTCCATGACGGTCTTCCGTGGCATTGTATTTTACTGGGTACCATATCCAGGGCGCACTGCAAAGATAGTAGCATCAGAATTTGAAATGTCGAGCGGGCCCACAATCTTGATTTAAAATCAATGACATAAAAGATGTTTCGGCGCATTGTTTCATATTTTGCGCGTTGTGGTGTAAAGGTACTAAGGTATAGATGCCTTCTTAAGACACGTGTAATATGTGGGATCTCCGGTCGCCTACACTAGAATGATTTTTCCTCAACTTTCAAATGATAAATGCTAGCTTCCAATTTCCGCACTTTTCATTAAGCGATATCGGCGCTCCGATTATGAGTAATAAACAAATTTTGATAGCTTTGATATTATTGAGGTATTTCATTTTTGCGCTGGGCATAAATCCTATGAAGATACGGCGGTACAGTTTTTGACGAAACTGACGGTCGAGTCTTATCAGCAGACAGCGTATAACGACCAGGCTGTCGGCTGCGTGATGTTGCATGTGTCCATCAGCAGCGCGGCTATACCTGTACGTGCTGTCAGGCATAGTTTTGAAGGCAAATGTCAGAGTGGTCAAAATACCGGGGAAAGGCAATGACTCTGACTATACCGGGGAAATGCAATAACTCTGACTATACCGGGGAAACATAGCAACACAATTCCACCCGGGTTCTTAAAATTTTGCTTCAGCTTTTCCCTTAAAATGCTCGCAACTGATGCACCGTAACTTCTCCATACGCAAAGAAATCCGTTGAGGTTTCCTCATGTGGACACTTACGTGCAATCAAATTATGGCAAAAAACGTGATTATCAGCGAAGCCAAAGGAAAATTTCTTTGCAAACAAGACATCCAGAATGCCGAACAGGTTCATGGTACATATATTTCAATAAAAAAATTTAAAAACGGAAAATAGCTTCACATTGCTTCGGTTGGCCTGAAGCTGACGCTCGCCCTGGTTGTACCACAGGGTTGGCGTGCCGACGACACAGATCGGGTTCTTCGACGTCTTTGTGCTGCCCTTGCTGACGTCGTTCGTGAAGGTCTTCCCGGAGTGCCAACCCATTTTGGACCAGGCCACCAACAACTACAAGCGCTGGCAGGCCAAGGCAAACTCGCGCAGCAGCAAGGAAGCATTAGCTGCGAAGAAAAGGAAGGAAGAGGTGTGACGGGCGCCGGCGGTGAAGAGGGGGGACAGCGGCGACGTAGCGATACCCGTGCGGCCAAGGATCGTCTTGATGTTCATATAGACGCTAATCCTTAATTGGCGAACGGAAATGGTTGTAGTAGAAGACTCGTGTAATTGTTACGCCCTTCAGTTTTGCCAAGTAATATTTACTGTGCCCGATTACTAGATGTATTGCCAAGAATCGCAAATATCACTTATCTGCCATCTTTGTTGTCGCTGCCGACCTAGTGGTCATCATCCAAAACACATTTGTTGGCTGTTTGAGGATCCGCATGTCTGACTGACAATTTATTAATCCAAATTGTTGGTGACAGTGCATGTAAGAAACTCTTGCATTTAAGGAAATTTGAACAGGACAATATTTCTGACATAAGACATGTTTTGATTACAAGGCGGGAGCGCATGCGGCGATGATCTTTCGGGGAATCTGATTACAAATGAAGAGCCGGAGAGATAGCCGGCACAAAAAACTGCGCCGGTTTATGAAAGACGTGCTATCTTTCTTTGTTTCAGCAACAATACTGCTTTGCAATTGTTATGATGTCGGAAGAAGTTTGGGGCATGCGCCAGGTTAATATAGAAACAAAACAGCATTAACAATAAACAAGTGCCCTCTCGCTTGTGCACTTGCAAACTGTGGCGACAGAAAGAGAGGGCTGTTTGGTTGTGCCCTCTCGTCGGAACATTGGGTGGTCTGTAATAAAGCAGTCGCTTATGGACCCTCGGCAGTCTCGTGTTATATCGCCTTCCGTCGGTCGGCGGTGACGGTAAGGTTTACCATCACATTTACCAATAATGAATACTGCCATACATTGAGCAAGAAATATTCCATTCAGTGAGTATGTGAGGACGAACAAAATATTTGAAATATAAACAAAACAAATTTAAGATACATGTGGAAATCTCTCCACGCCTTTTATATGTGCGTAACAAAATGAACAGACCCGAATTCGCCCAAAGTGCATTCACAAATGATCCGCTCTCCGATCCGCCAAAAGAGTAGTTCAATGAGCGTTGGCTGTACAATTCAAGTATAATGTCCAAATTTCCGAAAATCAATTAGGTTCTCCATTAGGTTCGTCCCCAATGGCTCCTCACGCAGTCTTATCTACCTGCCTTAATATCCGTGCGCGTTGGCAAGGAACTCCCCTTCTTCTTCGCCCTCACCGCCCTCTCGCCACCCCGGCGTCACCCTTACCATCAAGCAGGCGGGTATTAGATGGGTATGCATCGCAGAAAGTACACTCGACTTGTTAATCCATGTACACACGGAATGGCATGAAGGGGGATAGAACCGCCGCTTCCCGGAACGGAGTTGTACGCCTTATCCAAGTACCGCCAAAAGTCGGTACCCGATAGGAACATATTGTGCATATGAACCCATCGCATCGCATCGCGACTGAGCGGCGAACACCTATAGCGAGCACCTATAGGTGGAGGGCCAAGACTCCCCCGGAGTCTAGCGTACACATGTGTCCATTAGTAGTCCTACCGAGGGATATGTAAACACGACTGAAGACCTAACACAGTCACATGTTTGGTAGGATGATACACTTGTCCACATTGGATGAGTCCATCCAGATGTACACCAACAACGGCAGACCGATGCAGGGGGCGAGGCCGATTCAGAGTGCGGTGTCTTTGCATTTTCGTATGTTAGGTTCTTGTTATTTGTATGTGATTGTGTTCAGTGTGTGTATTTGTGCCCGAGTCTGTGTGCGTGTATGTGTGTGTGTGTGTGTGTGTGTGTGTGTTTGTGTGTGTGTGTGCATATGTGTGTTTGCTTGCCTGCGGTAATGAGTTCGAGTTTAAGATTGTATGTCTAAAGGAAAGTCGTATGTGTGTGTGTGTGTGTGTGTGTGCGTGTGTGTGTGTGTGTGTGTGTGTGTGTGTGTGTGTGTGTGTGTGTGTGTGTGTGTGTGTGTGTGTGTTTGTGTGTGTGTATGTGTGTGTGTGTATGTATGTTGTGATTACAAGGAGGTGCATTTACGAGTATGTGGATTTGTAATATCAATTGTGATAGTACCAATGTGTGCATGTGTCTAAACGATTTGCGCCAGTCCGTATGAGAATTTTGGTGTACATGTTTAAGGGGGTGCATTTTTGCAGGAGTCTGCGTCTGCTTGAGCATGTAACTACATACTACTGTGTACGTGCGTACGTGTATGTGCGCGCGCGCGTGTTTGTGTGTGCGTGTGTGTGTGTGTGTGTGTGTGTGTGTGTGTGTGTGTGTGTGTGTGTGTGGTTGTGTGTGTGTGTGGGGTGTGTGCGTGTGTGTGTGTGTGTGTGTCCGTTTGCTTGCCTACGGTAATGAGTTTGAGTTTAAGATTGCGTGTCTAAAGGATAGTTGTGTGTGTGTGTGTGTGTGTGTGTGTGTGTGTGTGTGTGTGTGTGTGTGTGTGTGTGTGTTTGCTTGCCTACGGTAATGAGTCCGAGTTTAAGATTGTGTGTCTAAAGAAAAGTTGTGTGTCCGTGTGTGTGGGTGTGTGGGTGTGTGTGTGTGTGGGTGTGTGTTTGCTTGCCTACGGTAATGAGTCCGAGTTTAAGATTGTGTGTCTAAAGAAAAGTTGTGTGTCCGTGTGTGTGGGTGTGTGTGTGTGTGTGTGTGGGTGTGTGCGTCCGTTTGCTTGCCTACGGTAATGAGTTTGAGTTTAAGATTGTGTGTCTAAAGGATAGTTGTGTGTGTGTGTGTGTGTGTGTGTGTGTGTGTGTGTGTGTGTGTGTGTGTGTGTGTGTGTGTGTACGCTTTATGCACTAGTGTAAGTGTTTGTGCACGTCTGTGTTGGTATGTGTGTGCGTATGATGATGCTGCTGGCAGTGGTGGCGGACACACACACACACACACACACACACACACACACACACACACACACAATGGATAATTAACAACGCATCCATTCATTTTGACATGCCTTGTGAATGTCAGCCAAAAACAACTCTTGAGAAGCACGGACTCTGGACCACCATATACCTTTCTCAAGTAACGCCAGAAATTTTGTCGTCACGGGTCACATGCAACCCTTCTCGGCACTAGTTCTTGGGCGGCCTTTCTTCCGAGGGATCTCTAATCACGCAACCAAGCACGCGAGCGAGCTACCTTGCCGCTACTCACGAGTCCACATTTTCAACCTCACGCGCGTCACCAGCCAATCCGCGAACTTACGATTCCTCGGTAGGCTCTCAGACGTTACATACTTGTGGTTCAGGGATGCATGCTCGTAGATGTAAGGTTGCTCGCATCATAAAATAAATGAAAGTTACAGTTAGTACATCGCGTCGATATTATGTAAAAGCCAAAACAATGTCGAGAACATACTCGCGAAAAAATCAGCCTGAAGGGTCTCGGCGTCACGGATCGCAGGGTCGCTGTGTCGTATTCCGCCGCATCTATCGATTGAAAGGTATGCAAGGTAGTCTTCCTGCGATGAGCCACACCATCAGCGCGCACTTTCGGAAAACAATCTACGACCGATGAGACACAATCAACGCGTGCAACCGAAGTCCGCTATCTCCAAAAAGTTGAAAGTTGTTTCCAACGATCACCGAGTGAACGGTTGTTTTCTTCGGGCGCCCTTGTGATCAAGCCTTCTAGAGTACCTTTTTTATCGTAGAATATACCCCATGAATCCACATACCCCAGCCTTTCCAATAGTCCAATGGCAGTAGCAATACCGTCAATTTCATGCTAGTAAACAGTAATTGTTCACTAGTTCCGAAAAATATTTCCCCCTACTACTATCTACGATGCGCAGCCTGCTACAGCAAATGCGAGGACATTGAGCAGCTTAATTGATTAGTTGGCGCTCAACGAGACGGGCATGCCTGCCCTCAGCTCATGTGCGACTCCGGTCGTGCCGGAGCATGCAAAAAACCCCTCGCATAGGTCGTCGACGGTCCCGTCCAGATCCACGCGCTCCCCCGACGGCTTCCGAGATGTCTCAAGTCCTCCCGTCGCAGCTGCCTCCTAGCCTAAACTTCCCTACCCCTCCGAGGGCGGGGAAGAGAAGAAGTCCATAGGTGCAAACGGTGTCAGAGAGGCGCCCATGCCTCCGCGCCAGATTTTCTCATCTCCCCCGTCCGTCTCCGTTTGTTTCCAACACCTAATTGATCGTGCGAAATCCCTCCAAAGCCGCCGCCGCTGCGCCGCTGCCGGGCTCATGTTGATCGTAAGTGTGTGCGGGGTAAGGCTAGGGATCAGCCATCGATACATCGTCGATAGTATCATCACCACGTGGTGATAGTGCCATCGATGTGATAGGTTGCGACATCGACATCGACACGATGGCAGTAGTGCTCGCATCAATGCCATCAATTATCAAAACAATTGTAAAATATTGATTATTTAAGCCCGATGTATCGATATATCGTCCCAAATATCGATACATCGGCGATAATATCGGCTTAAATTATTATTGATGTCAACATCTCAAAGTATCAACGCCATCAACATCAACAATCCAATAAGATATCAATACCATCAAGATCGACGTTGCAAAATATCATAACCATCAACATCGACCAAATTCACTTGATCCCTAGCGTTCGTGCGGGGTGCCGGTGCGACTCATGACAACTGAAAGAAGTTCTACTACGGTACCGGGCCAACGGTGTCGTAGAGCATCGGCGATGGGGTGTATTTGTTGCGTATGCTTGTTGTGCGGTATGGGATAGGTCAAAGTCAGTGCATTTTTTTCCTTTCGCCAATTTGGATCTTTTAATCGAGGAGTAGCAACGCCGAGTGTTGGTGTGTCCAATAAAACTGGGTTCAATGAGTCAAATGAAGTCCGGTTTGTGAGCGGGGGTCTTAGCGAGGATAGGAAGAGGTCCTCCGGGAGGACATCGTGGTAGGAGGTGAGTGAGTCAAAGGAGTTGCCTCCGTTGGCGTGTACCATACAGGTGGGCATGTGATGAGTTGGAGGAGGTGGGTGGCAGACGAGTGGTGTTATGACGGTTGAGGGGATCTGTTGTAAGTAATACCGCATACGTATTAGTTGCAGATAGCTAATGTAAGCTATCCTAGATATGATTAGTACATGTTTAGATCGGACATACCGATAAACTGTTTGACTCGGTACAGAGCTGTCGCTAGGCTACAGCTCTCACACTTCTGTTGTCCCGACACCATGCATGTAGGCTGGTTGTCGCCGTAACTGTTCCGTTTGCGGGACTGTGACTGTAACTACGTTTGCGTACGTTATCTTCCACACTAACTGTGTTTGCATGGTTCAATAGGTTATGGGCCCCCGCCTCACGTCACTCACGCGCGACAACCTGGTTCGGCGAGCTGCGATCGACAGCTCTCCCGCAAAAGGCAAGTTTCTTTAGACACCTAGTACTTTCAACCTGTAGTCGGCGGTATCGCCAGTATAAACTGCGATTTAAAACCCGCCACCGCCCCACTTAAGTCAGCCACTCGACGGCGATAGCCAGCCACCCACACCGACGCACTCGTCGTGTGTGGACATGGTGCACACATGTCCAAGCTGGAGAACGGGGGGGTGCACTGTCGGGTGAATACGCATCCACAGGTTACACGCCAGCCGTAGCTTACCTTTTTTATTTTTATATTATCTTAGCGACTCAGCCGCCAGCGCAACGCTCCACCTGTCATGGCCTTGGCCTCTACTTGTGCCCCACACTGGGTGGAGGATACAGAGAAGGTGCTCTGAGACACCCCGGGGCTACATGCCGAGGGGTCGGCGGGCATCAGGCCGTCACTTTGCATACCGCTGTTAGGCACGAGTCCGGCTAGCGGTTTTTACCGCTGCCTGTTTTTTATCCAGCTCTTTCTTTTTCGCCCTCAGTCGAAATGGCGCCGAAAACTCCGCATGTTGCACCTGTTGATTCCCCTTACCCAAGCTCTCAGCAGAGCACTGTCGATACTACCCAGGGTGTTCTCGAGCTGCTCCTTGTGCAAATGACGCGCCTTGAAGCGTATCTCGACTCGCGGTCGGCCGCCATTGTTGCTCTTCCTGCTGCGGGTGCTATAACCGCACCCCCTTGTCGCTCAGCGCCGCCACGATGCTCACCTCGGACACTTTCGGGACAGCTACGACGTGCACACCCTCCCCTTGCTTGTGCATCCCCAGCCTGGCTACGCCCCACCGGACGCACAGTCGGCCTTGTATGCTGCTACCGCTGCAGCCCATGTTGGCGACCCCGCCGTCGCACAGCGCCGTCCCGATGCGCACCACGAGCCCTCGCGTCCCGACCTCATGGTTGAACACCTCCAACCACCCCCCCAATACCCCCCCGCTGATTCTGCCCTACACCGCGACCCCTCGCGTCACGACATCGCGGTTGAACAACTCCCGCCACCCCCCCCTACCCCCCCGTTGGATATGCCCCTCACCACCCCATACCTCTCATCCCGGAGGCGCCCTCTCACGGCGTCCCCCCCTCCCGTGACCACCCGCATTCGTACGCCCCGCCGCCTCCCATGCCCGGCCGCTCTCCCTTTCCCGGTGGCCCACCTCTTCCCTTCCATGGACAGCATTCTTCCCCGGCCCAGCGTGGCGACCACACCCCCCGTGGCCAGTGTCGCCCCACCGTTGACCCCATGGTCATCGGGCGACCGACACACGCAACCCCCGACTTTGACCCAGACGTCCACCCCAGTCTCTTGGGCAGCCCCCACTACGCCCCCGTCTGCACGCGCCCCGCTGTCTCCACGGTCTTGCGCATCCTTGGCTCCGCCCAAGCCTCACCCACGGAGGCACATTGGCGCGCTCCGCAAAAGGTCCTCCGCTCCCTTCATGGCACCATCCACATGCGCTTGACGTTGGGGGGGGGGGGGGGGGCTGGACCACAGCCTCCAACTCATAGGCTTTGCCGACGCTGACATGCTCACCAAACTCCTCCCAAGACCTGCACTGGCAAGACACCGTATTGCGATCCTTGGAGGACAAGACCCAATGCAACGCTTCATCCCGTAGCTACATGCAGGGGGAGTGTTGTAAGTAATACCGCATACGTATTAGTTGCAGATAGCTATTGTAAGCTATCCTAGATATGATTAGTACATGTCTAGATCGGACATACCGATAAACTGTTTGACTCGGTACAGAGCTGTCGCTAGGCTACAGCTCTCACACTTCTGTTGTCCCGACACCACGCCTGTAGGCTGGTTGTCGCCGTAACTGTTCCGTTTGCGGGACTGTGACTGTAACTACGTTTGCGTACGTTATCTTCCACACTAACTGTGTTTGCATGGTTCAATAGGATCGGTGAGGGGGGGGGGGGGGGGATGACGGTTGAAATGGCTTTATTGCTTAAGTCTTCGGGGTTGTTCCCGTCAACCCCCGTTGTCGCGTTCCACTAGGGACAACAGAAGTTGGAGAGCTCTACTGTGCACGTCGTGTCGGAATCTTGGCATTATTGAGGGGAAGCTGACTGGCATGTGACCGTTGGTAGTGAATTGACCACACATAGGAAATTATAGAGAGGGGTTGCACGTGAGCTGGCGAGTGTTGTGTATCCCCCCATATGAAACATTGTTTCTGAGTCAATTAGATGTTGGTGAATGGGCTATACTTTCTATGTTGTGAGAAGTCCGCCCCGTCTACGGGCGAGGTGGACCCCGTGTTTGGTGATGTCTGCCGTCGTTATGTGGGTGTGGCGAAGGCTATATTTGCGGGCGTTGACCTTTTGGTTAGTATACCGGTTTGGCATGGGGTTCTTTGTGGTCGAGGGACGAGTGTGTAGGGCAAGGTCCAACACTAAGATTCCCCGCTCGGGCAGTCCGATATGTTTCTTCGAGACTAATTACCAACAAATACTCTCCCGATAAGGAAGCGGGGGCCATGGGTGTGACATTTTTTTGGCCGGAAGGGTACGGACGGATCAACGGTGCTGGGACACGGGTGTTGGAGCTAGAAGCGGACAGCCGGGAAGCAGCGTGCGCCAAGGAAGGGCGCTCGCTCGATGTCAACAAGCGCTCATGAGGTCGAGCACACCCATCTAGCGGGGTGGAACTCGACATAAGCAGCGAGGAGGACAGCCGCGGCGAGAGGAGTGACATTATATCGAGGCGCTGATACTACATCGGCTGCCGCGAGAAAAACCCCCGTACGGAGGGTTTCGATTAAAACTTCCATACCCGGCACCTTTTGAGGTCGGAGCCCCGATCCTACCTTCCAACGCACCCTCTCCTCTCGTCGGTACCCACCATCGATGGTAGGAGGGCTCAAGCAGTGTGCTAGGATTTAAGGGTTATCGCGAGTGCACACCGCCCACGGCGTCCACCTGGCCTCGTATACCACAAGTGGAGGGTACGGGCGGTATAGTACGGATCATCCGGTGACATTAATAGCTAGCGGCTGCCCGGGACATGACATGCGCGACGGGAGAAGCGACAGACGGCAACCAATTGAAGCTTTGGTTTTTACCCCCGTGCCCCGAAGGGAGGGGATGCCTAGGCAAGGAGGCGAGCGGACGAGAGGAGCGGCTATTATTTCGGACGAGAGTGTGTGGATCGAGTCGGGGCATATGACGACCTGAGCGAGGGGCCGGTGCATGCCTTCATTCGTCCATGGCCCGGCGCATGCCTTCACTGTCGTATTTTGGGTTCGCGATAGTCGCGTCGTGCCAGGTGTGATGTGAGGCGCTGCTGCCGCTCGAAAAAATGCAACGTTCTCGGGGTACAACGAGTGATAGCTTTGCGATAGTAATAAAAGTGATTTATTGAGAGGGTCGGAGTGCAGTTTCGTTTGAATGTGGAATGCCATTCGGAGTGCTATTAGGTCTTCCCTAGTGGCCCATCGACTGCGTGTGGTTGTTGTTGTTGTGGGTCAGTTAATTGCGGAGAGAGGCCCTACTTGTGAAATGAGGCGGTAGACTTTTTAAAATTGAAATTGAAATTAAAATTGTTCATAGCGAACCAGCAAACTAGACCGGCAGCCGTCTATCGGCCCTCTATACTCAGCCATACATGACTTACGAGCAAGCTTCGACCGGGTCTCTTCGACCAGGTACACCTATCGACACACTTAGCTTCAATGTGTGTCGACGTTCCTCGGTAGTTAAAAAATTGTAAGCAATCGGAGCAATTGCCGCCGCCCCCCCGCCTAAGCAATAATAACAACAAAGGAAAAAATTTGAAATTATAGATCCACTTGTCAAAAAATGCAAAACTACACTTTTGCTTGACCTTCACGATGCACGGCCCGCTCCCGCCGAACCGGGGTGTCGACCGGCCTAGGCCGGTCGGCGTTCGGGAAGGACCCGGCTAGCCTATAATCTAGCTCCCGCCGTCCCGCGTGACTTCGATCTTGCCGAAGATAGGAGGGGAAAGGCTGGCAGAAAAACCCTCCTCACATGCTCGCTCGTGGATCCCGCCGCCGCATCCCGTATTCCCGTAGTCCCGCTCGAAGGTCGCTGCCGCGCCCACCGACGCGACGTTCCTCCTTGTCGAGGTCCCCCGTCATATCAAGGGCAGTTGAGGGGGACCAAGAGGTGGCGTGGGGGTGAAGCCATATATCGTTGAAGGCAGTGAGCTAGACGGGGCCGGAGGGGGTCGAGCTTATTGAATCACGGAGTCGGAGGTAAGGCTACGGATAAAATGAATTTTGTCGATGTTGATTGTAATGACATTTTGAAACTTCGATGTTGATAGTATTGATATTTTGGATTTTCGATGTTGATGATGTTGACATCGATGGCAACTGAACCCGATGTTATTGCTGCGGTATCGATATTTGGGACGATTTATCGATTCATCGGGCTTTGATAATCAATACTTTCCAATTGATTTGATAACTGATGGCATTGATATTTGCCCTAATACCATCGTGTCGATATCGATGTCGCAACCTATCAAATTGATGGCACCATCAGCGGGTAATGATGATACTATCGACGATGTATGCATGGGTGATCCCTAGCCTTAGTTGGAGGCAGAGGGCATTGGATCTCATGAAGGAGGGAGTGGGCGTGGCTGTCCTAAAGCGCACTAATCCCAGCGCCATGAGTCGTGATTTGGGGTGGGGTGGCAGTGGAAGTAAATGGTAACGAGCGGGCACGTGATGCAATGGGTGGCGTAGGCGGGTTGTATGTGGTCATGACATAGTGTGCATAGGGTGGAAGAGGGTTTGGGTTGACATACCGCGGTTGGGGTTTAGGAGATAAGGTTGAAGACGCCACCGTATAATTTTGGATGCCCCATGCAGTGATGAGTTACTTCCGGAGCCCTTTTGATCACGTATTAAGTGTGTACATACTCGCTGTTTTGGTGCTTGGAGAGTATGCAAGTGACGTTACCGGAGGGGTAGATAGAGTCCGAGGAGGAGAGGTGCACCATGTCAACGTGCATTTGGGGACAAGACGGGAGGCGGTGCTGAGGTGGGGTGACTTTGTGCCTGAGGTAGGTGTGTGAGAGCCGCGGTTGAAGTGGGTAAGGGGTAGGAGAATCCAAGACGGGTGCACCATGGAGGGAGGAAGAGCTTGTTTGGAAGGAGAGGGGTACATGGGGAGTCGGGTGTGGAATGTGTTGAGGGGTTCGGTAAGGATAACCGCGAAGAGACAAAGATGGGAAGTGAGGGGTTTTCGGACCCTTTCAAGGTAAGAGACGGTTTTGCATGATTCAGTACATCTCGGGGGACGCTACGTGTTGAGGAAACCGCGGAGCTAAGGCCGTCGAGTTTTGGGAGTTGTGGGTTGTTAAAGATGCCAAGTTGGAAGTTCAAGTGTTTGCCGATGAGGAGACTGCGGATAATGCTAATTCTGCGAGACAGAGTGAGGAGAGAGTTCGAGAGGGCGTTGTAGCGAGCGGTGGTAAGGCTTTTAAGTTCGCGGCATTGTCTGGTGAAGAAAACGATGGCGTCGAGTTGACGCCGAGGGCAATCGTTTTCGGAGGGGTCGATCGAGGGTATAGTAGGAAGGAGTGTCTGCCGCTGACAAAGACATGTTGGGAGGAGGCGTGAAGTGAAGAGAGAGGGACTGGTAGGGGAGAGGGCGTTACCCTTACTCTAGAGAACGCATGTGATACAACATTTCGTAACGTTGATGGTCGTTACGGTGTGCTCACTTAACATAGTTTCCGTAGTTCGACAGACATATGGCAAGAGAGTCCGTGGCGGTGCCGATTGAAATCGCATATCCGTTTGCTCAGACTGCAGTAGTTTTGAATGGGTTTAAGCCAGTTTATAGATTCGATGCTTGATGTAATTTAACCTATTCACAAGTATAGCCGTTGTTGAACGTTGATGATTGCTTCATGTCTTTTTCCTTTTTGCGCGGATGCTGTGGTAGATCTAGCCGATAACTTCACCGCTCGCGCTTTTACCACGTTCTCCATTGTCGCCGCACGCGATACCAATGGAAGACGGGGAGGAAGAATCGGCGCAGCGAACCACACCATCATTAATTTTGAGGCGCTAAACCCGTGGGGTTCCGTTAATATGTGGCCGGCAGCTCCACTAGTTAGTAATGCGGCCGTTGCTGGAACAACCTTGCGTCGTGCGTCCGTTGTTGCCTTTGATGTGGCCTTGGCTTTGGCACTTGCACATGGCGGCTTGTCGAGCCTCATCTTGGCGAGAATGGCTCCAGTTACGGCTTTGTCGATTTAACTCGTGTGTGCGGTTAGCAAGCATACGTCGAAAGGCGTCAAGCTGGCGGGAGACAAGGTCCGGTCTCGGCGTGAAAAAACGCTCGTCTGCCAACTCCGCGAAAACTGTGTCCATGTATGAAATTTCGTGTCCTTACTTGTTGAAGCGTAGATAGTCCAGTCGAGAATGCGGACGCGTTCCTCGTTCGGCCGTCGCCAAATAGGTGCGATGGCCCGCTCGGATGGAGATCACGGCTGCTTGTTTAATTGTTGTAAGAGCATAGCCGGACGATAATGCGTCAAGAGCCTCACCGATTACCGCGTTGGCGAAGCTATCACATTAGACCGTGATTTCGATATGCATCAACTTTGTCAAAAGCTACATGGCGGCGGGCGGTGTCGTCGGTCAGGATCAAGAGTCTTGGCTCGTAGATGTCACGTGGGGGCGTAACATACCGATCAGGGTGATATCATTTTAAGCAGCGAAGTCGACGAACGTGTCCTCGAGTGGGTCGGGGTAGTCGTCTAGTAAGTCGGCCGGGGGCGCAAGGTCCGCTCTTCCGCCCTCTGGTTGTTATGTATCGGGTGCACATGGAATGGAACGTTTTCGTGTTGAAATCGTTGGCGCGCTGATTAATTGCAGAATCTGAGCTAGATAATCGGTGCGAGACGGTTGAGTTGGATCAAGAATCAGCCGCGTTACTCGGAGACAGCGAGTCGGACTTATTCTGCGACATCCGATCGACTAGCTAGCGTGGCGGCGGTGGCGCTAGGCTTAGTCGTATGTGTAGAAGGATGTACATTAGTTTTTATTCATGCGGGGGGAAGTGCTTCGCGAAGCTTGAGTACGACGCATGATATGAGGAAGTTGACACCCTACACGACTGCGAGAGTCGTGACTGATTGATCGAGTCAAAAAGATGGCGCAAGCACGTGCATAGATCGAGGTTGCTCTCGCAGGTTCGTCTATCTATCTTATAAAGACTAGGCCTTGCTGGACTTTTCCGTTGACGAAGGGGTACTTCGGTTTTGCCACCTCCTCAACCTCAATAATTAGTGCTGCTAGGGTTGAGACGCGTCGCTATTACTGTAACGCCAACTGCTATTCTACATTTGTGTACAAATGTGGATTAATTAATGCAGTCCTGACTTGCAGATCTAGGACATCAAGATGACCACAATACGTAGACCAAGCCCATCTACCGGGCATGCGGCCGCTAGCAAAAGAGGTGTGCCAATCCTACGAATTTCACTCACTAGTAGATGGTATTCCTAAGAAATCCTGGGATGGGAATTTAACCTTTCAGACAATTGAAATGAATAGAGAGGGAAACGTGGCGCGTTGCTGTGTAAAGCTGCGCTAGCGCATCCCGGAGCCGGAGGGCATGGCGCCAATGCGCCAGTTGCGCCGGCTCACTCAATATGACGTCCTTTCCTATCATTCCCGGTGTCCAGCTCGCTCGCCTAGCAGCCACGTACCGTCAGTTATGGGTCACGACCCGCTAACCTACACTGCAATGTGTGCGTGTGTACGTGTGAGCGCACGTGTGTGTGTGTGTGTGTGTGTGTGTGTGTGTGTGTGTGTGTGTGTGTGTGTGTGTGTGTGTGTGAGTGAGTGAGTGAGAGTGAGTGAGTGTGTGTGTGTGTGTGTGTGAGTGTGTGTGTGTGTGTGTGCGTGTGTGTGTGTGTGCGTGTGTGTGTGTGTGTGTGTGTGTGTGTGTGTGTGTGTGTGTGTGTGTGTGTGTGTGTGTGTGTGTGTGTGTGTGTGTGTGTGTGTGTGTGTGTGTGTGCGAAATCGGCAGAAATGCATGACTCATGCAGAACTAAAGGCTACTCATCAAGATTATAATGGATGAAATCTCGATTAATGTGAGAGATTTATTAATTGTGGTTTGTGAACGCTGTAGTAGCCTGTCGACAATGATAAAGACGATGAAACATCGCTTCTTAGGTGAACTTATCCACCGTCCGCGAAAGATGATATGATACGCTGTTAGATTCCTAGCGATACAACTCATGCTCATTAGTGACGCGGGCTCGATTCCGGGGATGATATTGTACCGCTAAGCTATTCCCGGGTTTTGGATCTGTCGATCTAGTGACATGGTGGTAGCGTGGGGGGTCATGGCTATAGGTAAGACAGTGTTGGATAGTTAGGGTTTCCCTCCTTGCTTGTCTCTTACCATGTACACCGTTTTAGGCCGGTTCTTAGGTGTACTTAGCCACCATCCGCGAAAGCTGAGCCGAAGCATCGATTGTATATACGATGAAATATAAAGGGAGAGCTACAACCTAAAGAAGGTTGTTCCTAGTAAATGCGTTGCTTTTATCCTCCTCTTATTAACAAAGTATGGACATTATAGTACTTTCGCAACATTGACCTACTGGCTAGTTGGAAGTGACCGCCACAATTGTTTTTCATCAATACATAATAGCTTTGAGCGGATAAGAGTCTAATACGCCACATGCAAGCATAATATAGATAGGGGTGGCACATTTTTGGAACCATGAGCATATTACATAAAGCACGGATATTCCAGTACGGTGCTTGTACTAGCCCTATCGTTGTTTCAAAAGGTCACTGACGCAACTTTTTATACCGAAGCAGAGCATGAAAATCGTGTGCAAAGAGGCAATATGTCATATGCAAGCATTAATAGGAGATGCGGCAGTGGGGCAATGGAACAAAATGAAATTGTTTATAATGATACCGATTTAACGGATGTTGTCCATCAGCGGTCCCTTATTAATCTGCCATTTAGGGTGTTTATTTAGGTTTACGCCGTGAGCCACATGTTCCAACCCTTTCATAACGCATAGGAGGTCCTAATTACTTGCAGTTCAACACCGTCAAGTTCATTGGAGGGTATATTCCCTTTTGTATTTTTATGTGCTTTTTCTCGTGCTAACTAATATATGATAAAATAACGTGTCGCTAGCTTCCACATTGCGCGGCTTGCGCCACCCGCTGCGAGGGCGCTGATAAGCCAAGCTTGCCAGCATGCGTGCGTCGGAACGGGCCTATTTGACCTATGCTCCTTTGCGATTCCGATCGTGCAGGAGTTGGGGGGGGGGGGGGGGGGGAAGGCAGGCAAAAACAACCCTCGCGCATGTCGGCGACGGTCCCGTCTCGATCAACGCACATTGAAATTGAAATTGAAATTGTTTACAATATGTACCGTATGCGCCGGTTTTTCACCAAAAGCCGGATGCGTCGGCTGCTGTCTCTGGGCCCTCCCAACTATGCCATACAGGGAACTTACAAGTCAGGGCTAGACCGTTAACCACCTAATCCAACCTCTCCAATGTGGGTCGGGGGTTTTACTCCCCCCCTCGGGGAGGGTGCAAGTAGAGGCGAAGGTTGTGTGCATTTAGGGTCGTGCGTGGAGGCGATGTGCGGATGCGCGGCGGGAGGTCGTGCGGGACTTGAGGCGGTATATGAGTAGGAGGTGATGCAGCCATTGGACATTATGTGTATGGAGTTGTGTAAGAATGCGAGACGTTTCAAGGCGCGTTTTGGAGACGAGTTTATCAGGAGGGTCGGTGCGGGCTGTGAGAAGGGAGGTGAGACTCGTGATGGTGGAGGAGTGCGGTGTACCTGTGCGGCTCATGACGATGGGGAGGATGTCGACTAATGTGCCCGGCCAGTGGTATCTGATGGCGTTAGCAAGGGGTGTGTATTTGGTACGTATGAGGTCGGCTGTGTGGGAGAGGTTGTTGTCGGTGCAGTACTTTCATTCTCCTATCTGGATCTTTTTTATGGATGCGTAACGTCGGCGACCGTTTGAGTGACCAACGAATCGGGGTTCGAGGATGCGGATGAAGTCAGGTTTGTGTGCAGGGGGACGAAGCAGAGGGGGGAGAATTTCAGGGGGGAGGATGGCGGGGCATGAGGTTAGGGAGTCATGCGAGAGACCTTCGTCAGCGGCAACAAGTCGGGTGGGCATGTGGGTGGGGTGAGGTGGGTGGCAGTCAAGTGGAGTGTGGGCAGGGGTGGGGGAAGCGAACGATTTGATGGGTTTGTTACCGAAGTCTGCGGTGATGGTTTCCCAACGTCCTCCGTTGTGGCGTTCCAATAGAGAGAGTAGGAGTTGCAGCGCGCTGTTGTGTCGGTCCTGTCTTAGACCAGACATAGAGGGGCAGTTACCGGCCATGTGGCCGTTGCTAGTGAATTGGCCACAGAGGGGGCATCGCAGGGTGGGGTTGTGAGTAAGTAGGCGGGTGTTGTGGACGCCCCACATGAATTCTAGTTTGTGTGTGAACTGGATATTTGTGAGGGTTGAGTGTTTTTT
>JAPMLY010001579.1:0-50000 GCA_026401115.1 Tetraselmis chui
ACAAAACACACACACACACACACACACACACACACACACACACACACAGCAGAGTCAGCCTCCCAGCACCATCCCGTCTTTGGGCGATACCCCAAACAGAGTGCGTTGGATCGAATCTCTGAGATGCCATCCGTTGCAAGGCCCAGAAAGGGAAATACCAATCAAAGATGATGGGAAGGGAAGGGAGAAGGGGAGGGGAGGGACGAGTCACAAAACATACACAAGCAAAAAAATCCTGTTTAAACATAAACGGTCGAACAAAAGCAGTTGTGGTCGAGATGAGTGAGCGAGAAGAGGCATCTCAGTGTAGCAATGGGAGAATGAGCTGCAAACGGATGCCAACCTCAAGAACTTGCCAGTTCCACTCATCAAAACATCGCCCCTCTTAATTTTTGCGACATCCTACTCTAAACCTCAAATCCCAAATACACACACGCAGAGACACACACACACACACACACACACACACATAACACACACAAGAGCGCGCGCAAGCACACACACACACACACACACACACACACACACACACACACACACACACACACACACACGAGCAAAAAAAACTTACTTCACACATCCCCGCTGTGACGGTTGCAATCCGACATACTATACGAATTGAATAAATCAATTAGGTGCACAGCCTAGTTCGCCCCCTCTACCCACCTACGTCAGCCATATTACACCGCCCCGCCCCAACCTTGGTATGCATCTTCACGTGCTGCGTTCATAATCATCATTCTCTACTGCTCTCAAAACCCTGTGCACAATATCTTCCAAGTCTCACATCACACGTAACAAGCGTCACAAACATATTGAACCAGTTAACTAAATAAAACTGTCTGCCTTCTGACAACATATTCCATGTGTGCGCTACCGCTATTCCCTGACAACTGTCATTCTAGGTTGGCACGCAATTCAGATAGAGGGGCAGAGAGATGGGATGCTTTGAAGATTGGAGGAGGGAGGGAAGGAGGGGTAACGGAGGATAGGATGCCCTCACCTTTTCCTTCTCCGCGGCCACCAAATGGCTGTGCTTCCCACGGACATGCTTGCGCACAAACTCGCGCGCGACAAACAGTTTGCTGCTCAGCTTGCACCCCCACTTGCTCTCGCTGATCATCGTGATCTGGGAGTCGACCCACGCGTCCAGCTGCTCCGTCACCCACGCACTGCGCAGCAGGCGTTCAAAGGGGCTCGAGCTACCCTCCGCGCGCGCTTTCCAGGCCGTCTCCATCTCTTTGCCAAAGTCCTCAACGGACGGGGCCGGCTCGGGTGCTGAGGGGGGTGCGCACAAAACAAGACAAAGTAAGACCTCAGCAGACACAACTCGCACTCTAGCCGGTCCTAACCTCCATCCTCTAATATATCCAAATTCGCAAAACAAAACAAAATATACAGACACACACACGCGCGCGCACACACACAGATACACATGGATCGTTGTCCTTGAATTAAAATATCCGTAATAACACACGGGACACACAAGAAAGCACTCATACTGAAAACCGGAAGGTATGGCTCCGCGGTGTTGTGTTCGATTGTCGCATAAGGCATTGTTCATATATTACAGACGGCCCTGACGCGTCCCACTTTTGTCAAAAGCCAATTACAGCGAAAACACAGCCCCTCTCCAGAAAACCAATGATCACAACTGATTGAATAACGACTTATGTGATAAATGTAATGTATGCACAAGGAACATACAGACAGAGGGGTCTCACCGTCTTCGCCTTCCGTTTCTGCCGGCTGAGGCCCACGCAGCACCCGCTGCTTGGGCTTATCCTCCGCCTTGGCCGTGGGTAATTCTTCCACGTACTCCTTGCCTGCAAGAAATGCAAAAAATCACCGGAGTGCACTTAATACCCAACCCTCTCTCAACACAAATGAGTTCACACGCAACCATATGTACCGCTTCTAATGCTCACAGCCCGAACAATACGATGGTGTGTGTGTGTGTGTGTGTGTGTGTGTGTGTGTGTGTGTGTGTGTGTGTGTGTGTGTGTGTGTGTGTGTGTGTGTGCGTGTATGTGTGTGTGTGTGTGTGCGTGTTATTTACATGCATACACATAACTGTGTTTGTTATCACACGGATTCGGGTCACTCACCGGCGTAGTAGTCGATGTCATGCACTCGCCAAAGGTAGGTGAGCACGAGGTCCAGGTGCGCCACCGGATCCTCTGGCATCTCCGGCGTCGGCTTCTTCTCCTCCTTCTCCTCATCATCCTCCTCCTCTTTTTCCTCCCCGTTTCCATCTTCCTCCATTCCCTCTGCTTTATCGTCACCGCCCTTGCCACTTCCCTCCGCACCAGCCTCAGAGGTCCCTCCCTCCTTCGACGCCTCCTCCTTCGGCGGAGTCTGCGGTGCGAGTGGGTTGCTATCGGTGATACCCATCTCCGCATCCGCCTGTGTCACAATGGGAACGGGGGCAGGAGAGGGGTGTCATGATACGCAATAACACCACCTTTCCCTACACTCCTCCACCTCATGACACTGGTGGGGATGATAAATCATATAAGAGGTGGGGAAGGGAGAGACTGGACAATGCACTTCATATAATATCATAGTGTACACGACTAAGTTAATGGGAGAGCAGCAGTCTAGGTGCGTATGGAGTTATGGTGGGGTCTTCAAGGAAGATGGTATACTTCACTGCCCAGACAATGGTGGACGGTGATACATTCACTGCCCATACAAAGGCACCTTGGCATTCTCGTGACACAGACACAGAGACAAGTGCATCGAAAGATTCCCCCCCAGAATCCAGACACAGCCCCCTGCACCACCCGCACATTCTGCAATTTGGCCTGTCACCCACTGCGATGCCACCTACGCTCCACATCCACCCCCGCAGCCCAAAGTATACACTAGCACGATTGTAGTTCAGTTTCAGCGCGATACGTACACCCCACTGAATTCCCTGGTGAACACCCTCCCAATCGAATGCTACTCCTACCCCATTTTTACGACGCATCGGTATGGATGAGTGGGAAGTGGGGATGGATGGTTAGCATACGACTCAAAAAAGACCGGACGGAGAGAAGTTACAGGTGGAGGAGTGAGAGGTGGGGCGCATACCGCTCTAATCAGCTGCTGGGCGAGGTTCAGGTCCTCCTTTATCCGCTCAGCGTCCCAGGCTGCAGCGGGCGCCGTCTTCTTGGCCTCTTTCTTTTTTGACTTGGCTCCCTGTGTCCCGTTCGCCGTGTCCTTTTTCTCACCCCCATCCTCAGCCTCCTCCTGCAGCCCCACTCAATCATCATCCACAGAAACCCCCACTAGTCCACCCGCCACCCACCCCACAACAGCGTAGCTCACAGTCACAGCTGGTTGTAACAACGTGGCACCAAGGATAATACGCAGCGCGCGGAACCCTCACCTTGCTCGCATCCTTCGCTTCCTCCGCCTTATCCTCCTCCGCTTTCTCCTCCTCCTCCTCCTCCTCCGCCTCCTTGTCACCCATTTCCGTGTCCTCTTCCTTCAACCCGTCAACAGTCTCCAGAGCTGCATCTGGACCAGCACCCTGTGCATGCGCAGGGACGCCACCCTCAGCATCCAGCCCTCTCTTCTCCCGCGTGGAAAAAAATCTAAAAATCTAAAATAAAAATAAAGAAATACACACAAATTCTGAAAATGAACAGAGAGAGGGGGAGTGGGGAGAAATCCAACCTGATTGAAGTCCTCCGCGCTGGCGTCGATCTGCCCGTCTGTAAGTTGGGACATAAAGGCCTGCGCCGCCTCCGCCACCCTCTCCGCGCGCTTCTCCTTCAGTTTGGCAACCTCCCGCGGGTCGTAGCGCTCCCGCAGCGCGCGGTCATCCTTCTTGTCCTCGAACTCCCGGCGGGCCTCGGAGCCCCAGAAGGAGGCGAGGTATTCCTGGTATGCCTTCTCTGCGTCCGCGGGCAGAATGTGGTCCGGCAGGCGCAGGATAAACTGCTTGTAAGGCAGCGGCTCGTTGCCGTGGCCACCTCTGCTTGAGCCACAAGTGCAAGCGGAGGGTAGCATCAGAGCGCAGACAGAGCAGTGTAAGACCATCAGCACTGCGTGTGCTGTAGAACCTGAGAGGGTTGGGTATCATTCTTGAAAAAAGAGGTATCATTTGCAAAGTTAAAAAGAAACGAATGGAATTAACGCAGTTCGACAACTTAGCCTGCAGAGGTGTGGTGATGCGTGAGGTATGCCGTGAAGGAAGAGGTTAAGAATCCCCTGAAACAGGCGCTCTCTTCCCCTCGCTGAGCCGTAGCTGACAGAGACTTTTCATAAATTATAATAATTCATATGTAAAATTAACAGTTTGAATAATTCAAAATAGCGTCTTTCGGATTTCGGGAACGAGCGGCGACACACTCGCCACGATCTCGGGTGGTGGAGATGGGGACGGGGTGTGGGGATCCACCTATTTGGGCTGCGCCCACGGCCGCCACCCCGGTTGTCCTCCCCTCCCCGGCGACGCCCCTCATATCCGCGGCTTCTCCGATCGTACCGACTGTCCGGACAAAACAGGACGCAGAAGCGTGAGAGCAGCTCGACGCGAAAGCACGCCACAATACGCACGAGGGAAAACGGCAGGGGGTTGAAATATCGGCGTAGAATGACGTACTCGTCATCCCTGTTGCGACGGGGGGAGCGGTTGCGGCCACCTCGCGGTGGACTGACGCTGCGGTGCCGCCGCTCTCTCTCGCGACGAGGCGACCGCCGCCGCTCCCTCTCCCGGCTGCTCATCCTCCACTCTACCTTTCCCCCCGTCACAGCCGCAGCAACGAACTCTTCACAATCGCCAACCTGTTAATCCGTCTAGTGTATTGGCAGCCCTATCGTCCACAACCACGACCGCTCCTGTGCGGAGACATCAGTGGCAGCGGGAACATCAGGCGGAGTCGAGGATGTCAGCCGAGGCGCGTGCTACGACTCAGATCTTTCCTAAGTGAAATAACTAAAAATAACGGTTTCTATCGTTACCGGCGGCGGCGGCGTGAGACAGATAGTGTGTCTACCTGGCGTTAGATAGAGGTGTTTTAATCAATGGCCACCAAAAAAGCTTAGAATTGTGGAGAACTTTGGCGGTTAGAGATGGCGACGTGACGGGTGCTGCTGTGGCGGCCGCGGAGAGCACCATCAGCCGCGCTTCATATCACCTGATATAATAGTTTTCATTTCACCGGGAACATGAGACGAGCTTCACCACTAATTCAGCACCGGTCGCGCAATCCGTGGATATACGGATGAAGATATAGTACGGTGTTCTGAATCACGAATAATGTACTACAGGTCAATATTAAATGCCACAATCTCTTTTAAAGGCTTCACTGCGGCTTAGGCTTAAGGAAAGGCCTCCTTAAGGCTTATGGCTTTACTGGCAGCGCACTGGGTGCTTGGCTTGACTGCGGAGCGCGCCTCTCATGTTCGAAAGTGCCCTTGGTGCAATGAGGCTCCTTCAGAGTCTCGCGGGTATAGATCTTCGTCGACGGTATCGGGCATCTTAATGTCGGGTGAGCGCTCAACAACCGCGATGCTCATGGACCATATCCCCCGGCGCCCGTGCAGTTGGTTTATCATCCAACTCCACGACCGTATTGTCCACGTGCCTTAAGAGTTCATGCTTGAAGCGGGGGCTACTAAGGGCCGGGACTTGCGGTTGGAGGTCCGCCGTATTCGGTCGGGAGCTTCACGAGATCGCCATGGGGATGTGGTTTGGTTAGACTTCATGGCTCCGCACCGTCATCTTGTTGTTGATGTGACGGTTACAAGGGCTCGCACGAACACCAATGTTCCTCGTATAGGTGCTCGTCTCCCACTCCCTGGGAGCCTTGCATTGGGAGCTCAGCATGGCAAACTTGATGCGGACCTCTGCACTTCTGCTTTGCTAGGCACGCCTTCGGTTCAGTCCATCCATGACTACTATCCCTTCGCCATGGAGGATGGGGGGCGGTTGGCGCCGATGGCGGTTGAGTTGGTTGATCGCTTGGCTATTTTGGTGGCTGTTCATCGCTTCCCCGGCATGGGTGCCGCTGACTCTCGTTCCTTGCGCTCTGACAGTTATGTCCGTATGCAACATTTTGTTCGTCGATCTACTTGTGTTCCGTTTCGGCGTTTTTGGGGGGATGTGCGACGTGAATTCATGCAACGTCTTTCTGCTCCTCTTCATGGCACTCTGGGTTCCTATCTCCGCGACGCTTTTCAGGAGGGCAGTGCCGATGCTGTGGCATGCCTTCATGTTCCTCGGGCTTGTGTTTTTTTTCTCTTTTCTTCTTTTAGCTTGGTGGCCTCCACTGCTTTTTCATGTAAGAATCTTTTTTAAGGCTTTACTTACAATATAAGCAGCGGAAAACCACCAAGAGGAAATGAAAATAGACGAAACCCCAGGACAGGCCCAATAATGCCTCGGGGATTATTTTTGATAAAGTCGAAAATTTGTTGGATAAGCCCAATAACTTGCAGGCGGCCTAACGGGTTCATGTGAAATCTTTTATCAATAAGTTTAATTGTAAGAGAGGTCCGCAAACAACGTGCCTCACTATCTCCCGGACTACTTATCGTTTTCCGGTGTGGAAAGCGTAACAACAACAGTCTCATCAATTCCAATCAGTTTTTTTTTTTGAAACCGCGACCACCCACTCGCCGCTATGAGAATGATTGTTACCGTTGGCGGGCGCATCCCCGTTTGCCGAGGCCCTTTCCTCCCCTTGGCAAGCGGAAAAGGTCATCAACAACGTGCTCGCAACAATGTAAACGTTTTCGAGTCCGTCGGCGATGTTGCGGCACACGTCAACGAGCAAGTCCACCACTACCCTCCGTT
Source organism: Tetraselmis chui (assembly GCA_026401115.1). Taxonomy (NCBI): domain Eukaryota; kingdom Viridiplantae; phylum Chlorophyta; class Chlorodendrophyceae; order Chlorodendrales; family Chlorodendraceae; genus Tetraselmis; species Tetraselmis chui. Next base: position 6,794 of record JAPMLY010001579.1, read on the forward strand.
GTGAATAGCCAAGTGCAAGCCGCTACCCCCTTCTCCTACTTCTGCCCCACAACGGCAAGTGTGCAGTCATTACAAGCCCCCTCAAGTTGCGGCGACGGGTTGGGAAGTCAGATGTTTATATCCGTCGGCTCGGTGGTGTGACCCGCACATTATGCGTTTACAATGTGATATACTACTCAGCGTTATAATCAACCCACCCGCGCGTGAGTGGTAGGTGGAGTTGCGTCGTGTAGGCGTGCGTGATTTGATACGGTAGATGAGTAGGAGGTGGTGCAACTATTGAACAGTGTGCAAGTGGAGTTGTGAAAGGATGCGAGTCTTGTTTTCGAGACGAGTTTATCTGGAGGGTGAGTGCGGAGGCTGAGAAAGGAAGGGAGAAAGGTAATGGTCGATATGTGAGGTGTACCAATGCGGCTCATGAGTATGGGGAGGATGTCGACAGCGGTACCTCGCCAATGTCGGTGAATGGCATTGGCTGGGGGGTGTATTCATCACGAATAACTCGTGCGGTGTGGGAGACCGATTTCAACATCTATTTATCCATCATATTCAGTTCATGAAGCAGAACAATATGATCATTGGCGCGGAAAAATTCATGCAGTTTCTCCTTTATCAACTATTGCGCCCGCGAGCTCTCTTCTACTTTCTGCGTCCCCACTTCCGTGGGGACGGTAAGTTTGTGGGACGGGTGTATTCGTTGTAGAGAAGCATGACAAAGTATATTACCACCTACCCGTTCACGTCTTTACTTGCATACCTAACGTATCACACAATCATCCGTCAATTTCATGTGTTATGCATCACGAAATCAAACGAGCGTGGAAAATGGTGCGAAAAGGAGTGCACATAAATCACGCTTACATTATTAGTATTGGCGAGAAAATGAGCCGCAACCCAATGCGAGTCCCAAACTTGAAAATAGTTCGCATTTGTTGTATCATGTCTTTAAAAATGGGAGTCTACTTGTTAAAACACCCGAGCACGGCGAGGAGGGCGGCTAGTCTTCCTTCATGGCCGCGATCCGGGGGGTGAGCTCCTGTTTCAGGGGATTCTTAACCTCTTCCTTCACGGCATACCTCACGCATCACCACACCTCTGCAGGCTAAGTTGTCGAACTGCGTTAATTCCATTCGTTTCTTTTTAACTTTGCAAATGATACCTCTTTTTTTCAAGAATGATACCCAACCCTCTCAGGTTCTACAGCACACGCAGTGCTGATGGTCTTACACTGCTCTGTCTGCGCTCTGATGCTACCCTCCGCTTGCACTTGTGGCTCAAGCAGAGGTGGCCACGGCAACGAGCCGCTGCCTTACAAGCAGTTTATCCTGCGCCTGCCGGACCACATTCTGCCCGCGGACGCAGAGAAGGCATACCAGGAATACCTCGCCTCCTTCTGGGGCTCCGAGGCCCCGCCGGGAGTTCGAGGACAAGAAGGATGACCGCGCGCTGCGGGAGCGCTACGACCCGCGGGAGGTTGCCAAACTGAAGGAGAAGCGCGCGGAGAGGGTGGCGGAGGCGGGCGCAGGCCTTTATGTCCCAACTTACAGACGGGCAGATCGACGCCAGCGCGGAGGACTTCAATCAGGTTGGATTTCTCCCCACTCCCCCTCTCTCTGTTCATTTTCAGAATTTGTGTGTATTTCTTTATTTTTATTTTAGATTTTTAGATTTTTTTCCACGCGGGAGAAGAGAGGGCTGGATGCTGAGGTGAGCGGATAAAGGAGGACCTGAACCTCGCCCAGCAGCTGATTAGAGCGGTATGCGCCCCACCTCTCACTCCTCCACCTGTAACTTCTCTCCGTCCGGTCTTTTTTGAGTCGTATGCTAACCATCCATCCCCACTTCCCACTCATCCATACCGATGCGTCGTAAAAATGGGGTAGGAGTAGCATTCGATTGGGAGGGTGTTCACCAGGGAATTCAGTGGGGTGTACGTATCGCGCTGAAACTGAACTACAATCGTGCTAGTGTATACTTTGGGCTGCGGGGGTGGATGTGGAGCGTAGGTGGCATCGCAGTGGGTGACAGGCCAAATTGCAGAATGTGCGGGTGGTGCAGGGGGCTGTGTCTGGATTCTGGGGGGGAATCTTTCGATGCACTTGTCTCTGTGTCTGTGTCACGAGAATGCCAAGGTGCCTTTGTATGGGCAGTGAATGTATCACCGTCCACCATTGTCTGGGCAGTGAAGTATACCATCTTCCTTGAAGACCCCACCATAACTCCATACGCACCTAGACTGCTGCTCTCCCATTAACTTAGTCGTGTACACTATGATATTATATGAAGTGCATTGTCCAGTCTCTCCCTTCCCCACCTCTTATATGATTTATCATCCCCACCAGTGTCATGAGGTGGAGGAGTGTAGGGAAAGGTGGTGTTATTGCGTATCATGACACCCCTCTCCTGCCCCCGTTCCCATTGTGACACAGGCGGATGCGGAGATGGGTATCACCGATAGCAACCCACTCGCACCGCAGACTCCGCCGAAGGAGGAGGCGTCGAAGGAGGGAGGGACCTCTGAGGCTGGTGCGGAGGGAAGTGGCAAGGGCGGTGACGATAAAGCAGAGGGAATGGAGGAAGATGGAAACGGGGAGGAAAAAGAGGAGGAGGATGATGAGGAGAAGGAGGAGAAGAAGCCGACGCCGGAGATGCCAGAGGATCCGGTGGCGCACCTGGACCTCGTGCTCACCTACCTTTGGCGAGTGCATGACATCGACTACTACGCCGGTGAGTGACCCGAATCCGTGTGATAACAAACACAGTTATGTGTATGCATGTAAATAACACGCACACACACACACACACATACACGCACACACACACACACACACACACACACACACACACACACACACACACACACACACACACACACACACACACACCATCGTATTGTTCGGGCTGTGAGCATTAGAAGCGGTACATATGGTTGCGTGTGAACTCATTTGTGTTGAGAGAGGGTTGGGTATTAAGTGCACTCCGGTGATTTTTTGCATTTCTTGCAGGCAAGGAGTACGTGGAAGAATTACCCACGGCCAAGGCGGAGGATAAGCCCAAGCAGCGGGTGCTGCGTGGGCCTCAGCCGGCAGAAACGGAAGGCGAAGACGGTGAGACCCCTCTGTCTGTATGTTCCTTGTGCATACATTACATTTATCACATAAGTCGTTATTCAATCAGTTGTGATCATTGGTTTTCTGGAGAGGGGCTGTGTTTTCGCTGTAATTGGCTTTTGACAAAAGTGGGACGCGTCAGGGCCGTCTGTAATATATGAACAATGCCTTATGCGACAATCGAACACAACACCGCGGAGCCATACCTTCCGGTTTTCAGTATGAGTGCTTTCTTGTAGAGGTTCATCAGCAGAGACAGCAGAAGAGATCTCGCATTTGCCGTGCTCTCAGTTATGATGTAGGCAACACTGCGACATGGCGTTTGTTTTTCTGTATCTGATTTTGCATGTATGTATATGTGTCTGTTTCTGTGTGTTATCTTTGTTTATGTGTGTGAGCATTCTTGTGTGTCCCGTGTGTTATTACGGATATTTTAATTCAAGGACAACGATCCATGTGTATCTGTGTGTGTGCGCGCGCGTGTGTGTGTCTGTATATTTTGTTTTGTTTTGCGAATTTGGATATATTAGAGGATGGAGGTTAGGACCGGCTAGAGTGCGAGTTGTGTCTGCTGAGGTCTTACTTTGTCTTGTTTTGTGCGCACCCCCCTCAGCACCCGAGCCGGCCCCGTCCGTTGAGGACTTTGGCAAAGAGATGGAGACGGCCTGGAAAGCGCGCGCGGAGGGTAGCTCGAGCCCCTTTGAACGCCTGCTGCGCAGTGCGTGGGTGACGGAGCAGCTGGACGCGTGGGTCGACTCCCAGATCACGATGATCAGCGAGAGCAAGTGGGGGTGCAAGCTGAGCAGCAAACTGTTTGTCGCGCGCGAGTTTGTGCGCAAGCATGTCCGTGGGAAGCACAGCCATTTGGTGGCCGCGGAGAAGGAAAAGGTGAGGGCATCCTATCCTCCGTTACCCCTCCTTCCCTCCCTCCTCCAATCTTCAAAGCATCCCATCTCTCTGCCCCTCTATCTGAATTGCGTGCCAACCTAGAATGACAGTTGTCAGGGAATAGCGGTAGCGCACACATGGAATATGTTGTCAGAAGGCAGACAGTTTTATTTAGTTAACTGGTTCAATATGTTTGTGACGCTTGTTACGTGTGATGTGAGACTTGGAAGATATTGTGCACAGGGTTTTGAGAGCAGTAGAGAATGATGATTATGAACGCAGCACGTGAAGATGCATACCAAGGTTGGGGCGGGGCGGTGTAATATGGCTGACGTAGGTGGGTAGAGGGGGCGAACTAGGCTGTGCACCTAATTGATTTATTCAATTCGTATAGTATGTCGGATTGCAACCGTCACAGCGGGGATGTGTGAAGTAAGTTTTTTTTGCTCGTGTGTGTGTGTGTGTGTGTGTGTGTGTGTGTGTGTGTGTGTGTGTGTGTGTGTGTGTGCTTGCGCGCGCTCTTGTGTGTGTTATGTGTGTGTGTGTGTGTGTGTGTGTGTGTCTCTGCGTGTGTGTATTTGGGATTTGAGGTTTAGAGTAGGATGTCGCAAAAATTAAGAGGGGCGATGTTTTGATGAGTGGAACTGGCAAGTTCTTGAGGTTGGCATCCGTTTGCAGCTCATTCTCCCATTGCTACACTGAGATGCCTCTTCTCGCTCACTCATCTCGACCACAACTGCTTTTGTTCGACCGTTTATGTTTAAACAGGATTTTTTTGCTTGTGTATGTTTTGTGACTCGTCCCTCCCCTCCCCTTCTCCCTTCCCTTCCCATCATCTTTGATTGGTATTTCCCTTTCTGGGCCTTGCAACGGATGGCATCTCAGAGATTCGATCCAACGCACTCTGTTTGGGGTATCGCCCAAAGACGGGATGGTGCTGGGAGGCTGACTCTGCTGTGTGTGTGTGTGTGTGTGTGTGTGTGTGTGTGTGTGTGTGTTTGTGTGGCCACCGCGGTGTAGCTGCTGGACGCGGTGTACATGAAGAACTTTCTGGAGGAGATGGAGAAGAACCAGCCTGCAGGAGGAGGACGAGGGGGCAAGGGGGGAGCGGGGGGTGGAGAGCGGGGGGGCATGGAGGGCGGGCCGGGGCGCATGGACGGCGGCTGGATGCCTCATCGCATGCACAACCACCCGCCTCACCACCACCACGGCGGTGGCCGCGGGTCGCGGGGGCCCATGATGGGCCGCGGCGGCGGTGGCTATATGGGCCGTGGTGGTGGTGGAGGACACATGGGGGGCGGGAGTCCGATGGGTCGCGGAGGTGGCATGGGTCCCATGGGTCCTATGGGTGGCGGGATGGGCGGCATGGGTCCGATGGGCCCGCTTGCGGGCGGCGTGCTGGTGCCTGCGCCCGGTGCTGGCCCTTTAGGCCCCTTCATCATGGCGCCCGGGCCCGGAATGGGTGGGATGGGCTTTATGGCGGGAATGGGCGGCGGGCGAGGGCAGGGCGGAAACTACGTCGACCTTGACGCGCCGCGCAACAACCGCGCCGTGCTCGACTACGGCGACCTTTAGGAGGAGGCACACTTATACGCCTCTCACCCTCAACACTCTGCGTCGAGTGCTGGTGTTGTGATAGTGATACAGGTTGAGAATGGGCCTGATGGAGGGGGGTGGTCTACGGAGGATATGTTTGTTTGGTGTATACAGGGCTGTCTGGGCCTCGCTGTTCTCAGCAAGTGGATACAAAACTCCCCTTCGATTTCCCTTTTTTCATTGACAGAGGCTCAGGCACGCACACAGTACGGGGAGAAGGGAGGGGGTTGTAGTTGAAGCAGGGTGGCGACGGTGCGAGGAGCTCTCAGGACTTTTTTTTGTGGTGGGATGTGGGGGAGGGGTGGTGCGGTTGAGGGTCTGTTATCGCGGCGCTCCTGTAACACTGAGATGCGCTCCGGAGACTGCAGAGGGAGTGAGAGCAGTGAATGGAGCTGAGGGGAGGAAGGGGGACCATTGCACTTATTTGTTGTTGGTTTGTTGATGTGTCATTGGTGCATTGCTCTGCAGTGGGTGTGGTGGTGAAGCTTTGGGGGCTGTTGATGGGAGAGTGTTGAGCTGTTTTGCTTTTGGGACTGAGGGCATTCGGGGCAGTGGGTGGACGGTTGTGTGTGGGTGGGTGATGTGCCTTTTTCCAAGTCCTGTTCTAATTATTGCAACATTTTGTCGTATTGGTTGGATCGCGCCCGAATTTATGAACGGCAAAGGTGTGCTTAGATGTCGTGAGAGGGTTGTCTGGCCGTCTTATTTCCAATATAAGCTAAACTACACTGTATTAATTGGATGACAGGGGGCAGCTGCTTGAACATTAGCACATTGTCTGTTCTTGTCTGCTGTTGCTCATTGTTAGGATGTCGTGTGGACTATCTCGGGTTGTGGGGGGAACACGTTCCGTCGCCGTAGGGTTTTGGGTGTGATGGCTGAGCGTTGCGCGTCAAGTTGATTCTTATGTGAATAAAGCCTTCGAAGTGCGTGCACAACCGCAGTGCGCTCTTGGCACGTTCACGACAATCACTTGACTGGAGTGGGGCGATCTTCATTCACACGTTACCACGCAAAGTGTATTCCGTGCCCATTAATAACGTGCACATCTAACTGAGAGAGAGAGAGACGATGTGTGAGAGTGTGTGTGAGAGAGAGAGAAAGAGAGAGAGAGAGAGAGACTGTGTGTGCGCGCGTATGTGTGTGTGTCAAAGAGAGGGAGAGTGTGTGTGTGTGTGTGTGTGTGTGTGTGCGTGTGTCTTTCTATGAGAGAAAAGAAAATGAGTGGACGGAACTTAACTCATGGAAAATTGCGCCTTAGGCGGTCGAGTGTTGCTTGCAAGATGGGTGTCAATCTTTAGCAAGGAAATGATGGAATCGATGAACATCATGTATCCGAGTATTATCATGATCCATATTGTTGCCCTTACCTCCGCGGCCCGTGTAATGCAGAGCGCATGTCCGAGGAAATCACATTTTGTCAGCGCTTGCGAGCGAAGGCGTTTGGTGCATATTGTGACAATGAGCATGCAATGGTTTGCGATCTCATTGTCTTTTCTACTATTACTAGATTGTCAACGGGATCCAGCAATGTAATCCATGATGTCAAGATGGCAATTTTTTTAAGTCTTTTATTATTTTACAACTTCCGCCTATTCCGATTTTTGTTAGGAAATCACGACACCCGCTCAGTAAAACTATCCCAAACCCAATGACGGCGAGCTTGATATCAAACACGTTACGTCAAGAAAGATTGATTGTCAACCCACAGCTCTAAATAATACTGCTTCATTACTAACAAAGTAATTGCCACCTATCAACGTCAAAGGTGGCGCAGACCAGCTATCATCGATTGCCGCTTAATAATTTAGAGGTGGCACTTCAGAGAAAATGAATACGACGCTCACAAGATTTTGTAACTACCCCGATGTGCTAATAAAATTCATGTGACCGGGTTATAAGATGTTTCTTTAAATAGTGTGAAGCAACATTTTACATATTAGACTAAGACAAGCGCATCTGATGAGGGGAATATGGGACACCAACTGCTCGACGCATTTTAGGGCTTTACTTAGGTCTTCACCTCACTCAGCACAACCTCAGCCTGCTCTCTGCGTCTGCTTCCCCCGATTCATGCAGATGAGCGCCGAACAGGACCCGAGTCAATAGTTGCACGACATCACATTTCACCGAATCCCGAAAGATAGCCTCGGATGGCTTCAACCGACCGCCTCCCCCAGATCCTAACAAACCCTGTGCACCCAAACAACACAACCCTAATATGCCCCCAAGTCAAAATATTTTTCTCTTCTTTGTTCGTATAGATTTTTCATAGCTTCTTCGCTAAGACTCCTTACTCTAAAACACTATGCAGGGCAGAAGGGAGAGAAACAAGGGGAGAGGAGGCAGGGGGGGCGAGGGCTCAGTCTCGCTTGTCGCCGGGCGTCGGAATTTCCGACATGAGCAGAGTCCCGTCGTTGCACGTCTCTTTAAGAATTTCGACAAGGCGGCGACCAAAGGCGTCGCGTGAAAACTGCGCCCGGACTCGGTTCCGAGCCGCACGGCCCATCTTCTCCGCCCTCCCTGGCTTCAACAGTCCCGACATAGCGGCCGCGAACTCGGCGGGGGTGGGCTCGCACAGGATGCCCGCGACGCCGTCGTCGCCGATACTTTCACGCGGGCCGCCGCTGTCGCACGCGATCACCGGTCTACCGGCCGCCATCGCCTCCAGCGGCACTATCCCAAAGTGTTCGTTCACGGGGGTGTAAAGCACTGCCGTCGAGGACGCCAGGAGGAGCCGTCGCTGCGCGTCGCCAAATGACGGATAAAATCGGACAAATTCGGTAAGTCCGGACAATTCGACCTCGGCGCGTAACTCGGCGAGATGTTCCACGTTTTCCGGCAACCGCGCGTCGTAGCCGCCCGCCAGGACGAGTCGGACGTCGACAGGGTCATCACTGGCGCGGAGCTCTGCCAGGGCGCGTAACGCGAGGGACAGTCCTTTTTTGCGTTCGAACCGGTTGATGGAGAGGAAGACGGGGGCGGCGGAAAGGAAAGTGTCCCAATCGGCGCCCAAACCAGATCGCCAACTCGACTCGGCGTCGCGGAGCTCCTCGTCGCTGGGGATCGCGACAGCAGGGTAGAGTACACGAGGCATTTGCCCGCGGGATGCGAGGGAGGTGAAGGTAGACATGAACACGCGGCGAGTGAACTCGCTGTTCACCAGCACGGTGTCCGCCATCCCGGTGGTCCGCTCCTCAAGGGTATCAAGCGGCGCACGGTAGGCGCGGTGCAGCGCGCCCCGACGATGACAAAGCAGTTGATCGGGGAAGTGGCAGTAAAATAACACCTTGCAGCGGGTGAGCGCCAGCAGCAACGGCACCACCACGCTCACCTACCCGACCGTCAAGCAAGATACACACACAGGTGCCCTCAGAATCCCCGCCAGTAGATACCCAGCCTGCCGTCCGCGGAAAACATCAATATTGTCGAACGAGTGATGCCGCTGGAAGGGTACACGGCTAAGCGTAACATATTTCCCAGTGCGCAGCCGGCGTGCGTACCTGATCCGCGATCACCACGTCGTAGCCCCGCCCGGTCCAGCAGCGCCACACTATCGCCAGCGCAACCAGGCAGCAGCGAATGTATGCACAAAGCGCCACCGCACGTCCAGCTATTGTGCGAGGGAACCAGCCACCCGCGACGAGGACCGCGAAGCCGCCGCTGCCACGAGTCTCTTCGAAGGCGCGGTCGGGATTAAAGTACGCCGTCCAGACGTCCACCGCAGATACCGTACCCGCCGGCTGCGACGCTAATTCAGTCGCAGCGTCAACCACGAGCCGCTCTGCTCCGCCTAGACCAAGGTCGGGGTGGCAGAACGCCACCCGTAACCCTTCCCCCCGCGCTGATGCCATCTGAACCCGGCTCGTTGGTTGTAGTGGGGATATTTTCGGAACAGGGTTGCTGTTATAATGACCAGGGATTGTCCGCCCGCATCACCACCTCGCCATTCTTTATTTTTGCATCATCGCTAATATGTACGGGTAGCGATATCACAAGTTGATCAGCCGGAGAATATAATATATTATTTGTTTTACAAGAAAAAGCAGGTTTTAGGTTAAGGGTTTTTGGGTTTTAGGGTTTAGGGTTTTGCCCTACAAGACGGTTTAGGGTTTTAGGGTTTAGGGTTTAGGGTTTTGCCCTACGTTCTGCCCTACAAGACACCCTCGAATATGCGACCTCCCTTCCCTCAACGGACTCTCGGGCTGCTGGAGCTTTTTTGGCAATTCACCTCTTTGGCGGCCTCCTCCTCCGACCGTTCCCGGCGGCGACCGGTGCTCGCATCCGCTCCCTGGTTCAACGTCGAGTCCGTCTCTGGTTCTCTACGTCCGGAGAGGACGGACTCACGGGCATTGACACCCTTCTACGTGATATTCGAGATGGAGGTGAGCTTGCACGTGCGTGCCCGGGAGCTTCTGCGCCTAGACGCCCCGGCGGTCGGGGCCGGGGTGGGGGGGGCTCTCGCCGTCGCCGGGCCCAGAACACTCAACGGGAGCAGCACCACCCACCGACTCGCCTTTCTGAAAGTGACCTCCGACGCCATGCTGCCTTCCGTCGGGCCCGTGAGCTAGTGGAAGTTGGCCAGTTGCGACGGGCCCGGATGGCCCTAGACGGAGCCGACTTCGGAATGGTGGAGGACGCGGACGCGGCTTTGGCCGCTCTTCAGCGGTTGCATCCTCCTCCCGGTACTCCCCATCCAGACTGTGATCTCCCCGACCCTCTGCCCCCCCCGGCGCGCCCACCCCTCACGTATTTGGATGACAGTGACAGCCTCAAAATATGGGAGGAGTCTATGCTCCTTGTGTTGAGAAAAGCACCTCGCTTGTCAGCCCCCCACGTTGATGGTTGGCGATGGGAACATGTCCGTGACTTGGATGTTCCGGCATGGCGTAAGTGGGTTAACCGCTACTCGGCGGGAAACATTCCCGAGGCTGCGGCGGACTTTCTGGCGAGTGCGACCGGGTGGGCTCTTCACAAGCAAACTGGGGTTGACCGCGACGCCACTCGCCTTCGAGGTGAGGCTCCTAAAGTCCGGCCGTTGGCTGCTGGCAGCGTTTTGTCGCGGTTAGCTCATTGTCACGCCATAGCGCGGATAGCGACTGTCGCGGCCGACCACCTGGGCCATGTACAACGATCGGTTTTCACCAAAGCGGGTATCGAGCGAGCCATTCATACCACTCGCATTGGCCTACAAGCTATTCCTGATTGCAGCCTTCTAAGCTTGGACCTGGAAAACGCCTTCAACACCATCTCCCGCCGGAGTTTCCTTGCGGAGCTGTACAAGAACCCTGACTTGCATCCCATTATCCCGTTGGTTGAGATGATATATTCACGGGACTCCACGGTGTATTACTTCGACCCCAACGATGCTTCGCTCCTACACGGCACGGTTCAATCTCGTACGGGTGTCCGTCAAGGAGATCCTCTTGGCCCGCTTTTGTTCAACCTGGCGATAAGCACCCCCCTCCGGAATATTGGAGAACGGTGCAAGGATTCAGCGGCGATCCAAGCCTTTTCTGATGATGGCAAGTATTTGATCAAAACGCCTTACGTCCCGACTGTGATTACGGTGGCTACGGAGGAAATGGGGAAAGTCTGCTCGAATGTTCAACCAATCAAATCTTCGTGCATGGTACCTCCGGATACGGCCCTTGAACTTGTCGAGGTGATACGGGCGATGGTCCCCGTTGTTACGGGTACTAGTAACCTTGGAGCCCCTTTGGCGATGGATTTCTCGATGGCAGACGGCCCTCCAGCGTCTCATAACGAGAACTATGTTCACTCTTGGCTGCAAGACACCGTTGAGGCTCATCAACTCCTCTTGGACAAGATTGTATGCTTTGCTATGTCGGACTTCGGAGGGACTCACGCCGCTTTCCGCTTGATGATCACGTGTGCGGTACGCCGCTATGGTTTCTTGCTCCGCACCCTCCCCCCAGATATCTGCCGACCGTAACTTGCTACTGCAGATAGGGCCGTTCGTGCGGCAGTTTATCGAATTTTGGGCGTTTCTTTGGACGCACAAACACTCGATCAACTGAATTGTGCTAAACGACAGCTCTCCCTCCCGGCGGAGTTTGGGGGGCTTAATGTACCGTCCCTCGAGCTCGACGCCGAACCTGCTCACTATGCTTCATTCACTGCGACCCTCGCCACCCTGATTACTGATTACGAGTCCGAGTCGCTAGGTCCTTTGTACGGTCTCATCCGACAGGAACTATTGAATGTTGCCACTTCTACTTTACCGTGGGCGGTCCAATTGCGCAATTCGTACGACTCTATCTCCACTATGGGCGGGTTTCGGAATCGGAGCGTGTGGTTTTGACTAACACACTGAACCAAAACCTTTCTGATTATGCCGGGCCCGATGTCGAGTTGGTGGTATCTACGGTCAACAATGCGGTGGCACCCGCTACCCAAGTGACTAGCCTACAACTTCCGACTCCCGATGCTCTTACTCGCTTGGGAGATTCTGGGGGCCACATCCAACGGGGCATTCCGCGCATTCTTCGTGCCCGGGCCTACCTTGACCTCTTGGCGTTCTGCAGACCTTCCCCACCGGACTATATGAGGGTGACTTCGGGTACGGGTCGCGGGGCTTTGGCTCTCTTTTTCGCTTCACATGAGTCCAGTTTCAAGGTGCCATCCGATTGCTATATGATGGCAGCCCACCTGGTGCTTGGCTTGACTGCGGAGCGCGCCGCTCATGTTCGAAAATGCCCTCGGTGCAATGAGGCCCCTTCAGAATCTCGCGGGTATGGATCTTCGTCGACGGTATCGGGCATCTTTATGTCGGGTGAGCGCTCAACAGCCGCTATGCTCATGGACCATATCCCCCGGTGCCCGTGCTCTTGGTATATCATTCAACTCCGCGACCGGATTGTCCACGTGCTTGAAGAGGTCATGCTTGAAGCGGGGGCTACTAAGGGGCGGGACTTGCGGTTGGAGGTCCGCCGTATTCGGTCGTAAGCTTCTCGAGATCGCCTTGGGATGTGGTTTGGTTAGACTTCATGCCTCCGCACCGTCATCTTGTTGTTGATGTGACGGTTACAAGGGCTCGCACGAACACCAATGTTCCTCGTATAGGTGCTCGCCTTCCACTCCCTGGCAGCCTTGCATTTAGAGCTCAGCAAGGCAAACTTGATGCGGACCTCCGCACTTCCGCTTTGCTTGGCACGCCTTCGGTTCAGTCGGTCCATGACTACTACCCCTTCGCCATGGAGGATGGGGGCCGGTTGGCGCCGATGGCGGCTGAGTTGGTCGATCGCTTGGCTATTTTGGTGGTTGTACATCGCTTCCCTGGCATGGGGGCCGCTGACTCTCGTTCCTTGCGCTCTGACAGTTATGTCCGTATGCAACACTTTGTTCGTCGATCTACTTCTCTTCCGTTTCGGCGTTTTTTGGGGGATGTGCGACGAGAATTCATGCAACGTCTTTCTGCTACTCTTCATGGCACTCTGGGTTCTTATCTCCGCGACGCTTTTCAAGAGGGCAGTGCTGGTGCTGTGGCATGCCTTCCTGTTCCTCGGGCTTAGGTTTTTTCTTCCTTTCTTTCTTTTTCTTGCTTGGTGGCCTCCACTGCTTTCTCTTGTAAGAAATTTCTTTTTTACAAGAAAAAGCAGTAGAAACCACCAAACAAAAAGGAAAAAGGAGGAAAAAACCCACAGGCCAAAGCCCGAGGAACATGGAGGCGTGCCACAGCATCGGCGCTACCCTCATGCAAAGCATCACTAACACATAAGTACACTCTTCCCATAAAGTCCGTTACCAGCGGCACGGATTTGATAACTCCCCACACCTTGCCGCGACGGCCATGCAACTCAATCGGGGGGTAGAGCTATGATTTGCGAGCAGCGAACCACGGCGCGTTGCTCACGGACATGGACACCTCTATCGTCACGCCCCAATTAATGTGGGCCCACACGTTGGATTTGTTGCCCATATTTTGCGGGCCAAAACTCGTGCATGAGCATGTTTTGCACGCCTCTACGCGTAGCTGGGTGCACGAAGTGTCGCGACAAACAAGGAGATTAATCGACACTAGGTTTTCAGCATGTTTGCACAATTGCACTAGTATCCGCCGAGTGTGTTGCGCCCGGCTATCTACAAAGCGGCGACACCGAGGATTGCATGTTGTGTACACTTGGTTTTCTTGCCACGTGCCGGGAAATACGAACAAAAAGCACGGGCTAGGGACCTCTTGGGCTAGAGGGGCGGTTGACTTGCAATGTAAGCACCCTAGGCCGCGGATCGCTGGCCTTTGAAGCTTGCGCATCTCTGGGCGTTCAAAATGGCGGGGAGCTTTCAAAGTACCCTAACACGGGCTTTTATTTTGACTTTGGCAAATGGCATGGCACCATGTCATCATGGGGCGTGAAATGGGTAACGCCGTGAACACAACAACGATAGAGCGCCACAGCGTAATCAATCCACCTAAATGCGCGCGTTTTTTGTACGCCGATACGCGAATTCAAACCCACCGACATCATCACCGCGTCGCATACGCACAGTGCGGCGTTTGTTTTACTCCAACCTCACACCCTACCCCCCAGAGTGGATGCATGCGGCGATTACGTGTCATGTGAGTCAGTCGGCGGGTTGAAGACGCGTTGTGAGGTGTGACTAGTAGTTGTAACGTCGTAGCATCGTGTTACAGCATCACCGAGTTTTTCGCTGAGAATACTGTCAATTGCGCGTGTTTGCAGTTGCGACAACATTCGCTAGGGATAACTAGCCATGAGTGGAGAGCATGGACACGGGGGTATCATGCGAATACAAGGTCGACAGAACCGCTTCATAAAACAAAGATCGGTCGATGCTAGGGCGGTAAGGGCCGAAGCCGCCGCGGTGGTGGTTCTTGCGGGTCGTACGGGCGGCGCATCACCAACAGCAATGAAGCCAACGAGTGAAAGACTGCAGCGCAAGCTCGAGGACGCCAAAAGGTCGTTGGCCGCAGAGCGCGACCGTGCCATGTCAGCAATAAAGGACAAAGATGATGCACGGTTGTTGTCGGCAAAGCAGGCTGCGCTTGAAGTCGCTCGGCGAGAGATGGCGGCTTTGAAAAAGTCGAACATCAAGCTTCAACAACAGATGGAGCTATTGCTCAGCGTCGCCGAGACTGATCGATCGGCTGAGGGTCGTGGCAAGTCTAACAACGAGTCGCAGCGGAAGGCGATCTACTTAAGAAACGGAAGGCGATCAAAGGTGGTGTTGCCGTCCGCCCGTTAACGAAGTTGATAACGGTTCCGTCTGTGGCCGGCGGCGCGCGTCGGGGCTAGTATAAGCGGGAGGTGAAAGGGAAGTTGATGGGGTTCTTGGAGGCGCGCTACGACGGGGGTTGCGGGGGGAACACCGTCCTCCAGCTCCTAAGCGGGTTCTTCGACGAGAATCCGGACGTGTTTGAACGTATATGCGACCAGCGCGGTGTGGGGGTGCAAGTGGAGCGCAAGGTCGTCGCGTTCATCCGTGAGCATTGGTCAAAAGACCTTTGCTCGTTTCTGAAGTGGTTGTGCCAGCGACCTTGGAGGAAGTACGGAACGACGAGGCATGCCATCTCAGGGGTATGGAACCCAAAAACAAGTGAGTATGACCCCCTTGCGCTGCCTTATGGCACAGACATGGCGATCTTGTGGAGCCCGTCTTCGGCAGCGAGGGCGGATAAGGAGGTTGCCGACGCAGCTTGCATGGTGGTGTCGGAGGATGGGCTGATGGCGCAGGTTGATGTGCGGGCTGCATTAACCCATCGATTGCCACTCATCCCACTAGAGCAGTTAGAGGCACAGTTAACCATTGTGGGCGATCTCCTAATCCAGTTTCAAGGTGTAGCAATGACTCCCTTTGTAATTATATTTTTCATACACACATTTGATCCACATCAACACCGATCTTTGCCTTCCATAACATCAATATGCACACTCATTGCATGATTTGTGCAAACTGTAACAAATGACTTTTTTGCGCCGATGTTGCTGAACAGTTGATGGTAGCATTGCCTACAAGCGCAAGAACCATGGGTCCGTCTTGTGCATTTTGAAGCCCATCGTCGAAGGGTGGGATGATGAGGGGTTTATGTTGTCCGGGCAAGCGGTCAACACCATCTACAACTGCGTGAAGGTGTGTATCTACGAAGGCGCTAATAAGTACGATCAGTTTTCGGAAAGGACAAAAGGAATCCGCAGACAGATGGATGCGATCGTAGAGA
Organism: Tetraselmis chui; assembly: GCA_026401115.1. NCBI lineage: Eukaryota > Viridiplantae > Chlorophyta > Chlorodendrophyceae > Chlorodendrales > Chlorodendraceae > Tetraselmis > Tetraselmis chui. Next base: position 22,589 of record JAPMLY010001579.1, read on the forward strand.
GTGGCATCGAGGTGCACGGTCGCACCTTCCCTGTGAGGGAATTTATGGGAGGTGACACGGCATTCCCCTCCGCTTCCTCTGGTCATGCAGGCCCATCAAGCACCCACCATTGCCACATATGCTCGCAGAACAACATGGATATGGCACTAACCAAGCGAGACTACCGCCGCAAGGGTATGGAGCTGCCATTCACTATAACGGTGGACGTGTCGAACAGGCTTGCTCACGTCTTTGGCGCAGAGTTCGGCCTCGTTGAGCCATACGTCTGCCCGGGATGCTCCGAGGTTGTCAGCAAACATTTGCAACAGGCACCAGCGGACACTGCAACCGCTCGACGGGCGTATCAACGGACTCATTTTGGCCAACGCCATGGTCACCCCCCCGTCAACCAGTCCGTGCCCACTTTGGACAGGATTGGGGACGATATGCACGCAGGGCTACAAATCTGCCCGCAGGTCATGTGGCAGACAATTCACTGCAACGTCACGACGACCTCGATGGCGACATCAATGATGAACATCGTGGATGAGGCCGGCATTTGGCGGGAAGTGAAGGTCATGTCGAAGGCGAAGACGAAGACACCTACGAAGGCGGGCATGCCCCACTTCGACGGCCCTGAGCTGGAGACATTGTTGCAGCATCGGCAACGACTGCTCGACGTCGTCTTCCCTGACCCATCGACACCAGAGGCTGTGAGTGCCCGCTTTTTGTGGCAGCGATATGATGAGATGGTGGACGCATGGAGTGCGGAGCCTGACATCAAAGACGCCGATGCGAAGAAGGCAGGAGCAAAAGCGCTAGAGGAAGCGGCAAACAACTTCTTCGACGCGTACATCAGTGTAGCCGGAGCTCATGATGTCATCCCATACATGCACCAGGTGAGCAACATGTTGATTATATTTGCATGCCACACACATAGTTTATTTGCATGGCACAGTATATGTCATTGAAAGACACTCCATGTGATTATGGTTATGTTTTTAGTTACGCTTTGTTTGTTAATTACTCTCTATTCCCTGCAGATTGCTCTTCACTTTCCTGAGTGGATGGAGGAGCATGGCAGCCTCAATCTTTTCAGCGCGCAAGGGGTGGAACACAGCAATACTGAGACGAACAAAGGTTTCAGGAAGGCTACTAACAGGCAGCGGCAGCGCGTAACTGTTTACATATCCCTCCGTAGGACTTCTAATGGACACATGTGTACGCTAGACTCCGGGGGAGTCTTGGCCCTCCACCTATAGGTGTTCGCTATACGTGTTCGCCGCTCAGTCGCGATGCGATGCGATGGGTTCATATATACAATATGTTCCTATCGGGTACGGACTTTTGGCGGTACTTGGATAAGGCGTACAACTCCGTTCCGGGAAGCGGCGGACCAAACCCCCTTCATGCCATTCCGTGTGTACATGGATTAACATGTTATGGGCCCTCCGCGTTTACGTGGGATTTACTAGGGCACCGGCTGGAGTTTGTCCATTAAGGGGGAGTGTTTACATATCCCTCCGTAGGACTTCTAATGGACACATGTGTACGCTAGACTCCGGGGGAGTCTTGGCCCTCCACCTATAGGTGTTCGCTATAGGTGTTCGCCGCTCAGTCGCGATGCGATACGATGGGTTCATATACACAATATGTTCCTATCGGGTACCGACTTTTGGCGGTACTTGGATAAGGCGTACAACTCCGTTCCGGGAAGCGGCGGTTCAAACCCCCTTCATGCCATTCCGTGTGTACATGGATTAACAGTATCGCAGAAGGGAAATGTTACTCTTTCGAGGGTGGGGCAGAACATGAACCGTTCTCTGCAACTGGCTCGCCACAGGGCAACACACGGGCCAACAAGCGGCAGTGGCAGCAAGTCAGCAATGCGGTCGTTAGTCTCGTTACCCCACAGGCCGTCTGAAAAGTCAGCGGCGATCAAGCGACGTCAAGCAATAAAGGCAGAAGTGACGAAGAAGAAGCTGAAGCACAGCGAGTATACAGAATAGGCATTGAAGATCGAGCCTCCTTATGTTATGCATGCTCCCCATGTGAAGTGTATCACCCCCTCCCGCCCTCCCTCACTTAACTTGGCAATGCATATCATCACTGAAAAGCATGCAGAAAGGGCGCAAGGCGTCATCGTGATTTTCACCTTTAATTACATGTTCAGCTATCTATATTCATTATGACTATGGTGTGTGCATAGTAGTGTGTCATCATGATGTGCTCGCCCCATCATCATGGTCGCCGCCCACCCACTTCGAAACAAGCTTCCGCTTGGCCCGCAGGTCGTGCTCCTTTTGTCGGCGCGTGACCCGTGCCTCGCGTTCCTTCTCTTGTGTCATGCTCTTAATCGCCTCTTGTTTCCGCAAGCACGCTTTATATTCTGGCTCCAAGTGAGGCATCCACTTGATATCGGAGGAGTCGATGGTAAACCCTGAGGTATACCCGCTGTCCGTCTCCGATGAAGCAGTGTTGTCCGTCTCCCCCGCTTCGATCCGGTGTTGTCGCAAGAGCGCGTCATGCTCCTCGCGATACTCTTGTCCCTTCTCCTCCCAAAACTCGGCTAGACGTTTCAGATTCTTTACCCTTGCCGCGTTCTTAGGTGGGTTCTATTTTACGATACGGTGCCGTGCCCGTGGCGCCGGAATATTTGCCGTGCAATCCCACAGGAGTGCAGATGCGAGAGCAGCCGAGGCACCTACCACTTGAGACGCATCTTGCATAAAATCATTAACGACACCTTGCAACTCTCGTCTCCACAACGCCTCCATGCTGTTTGCTAGCGGTAGCCACGGCCACACGGCCTTGTTGTTGAAGTCCATGTTCTCGTCCTTTAAAACGCGGGGCATCCGTAGGGTCGAGCCCTCTTTTGCTCCCACCACGGCTTTGTTAAACGTCACAACGAGCTTGCTAACGTATCGTGAACTGTCAAGACTAAGAGGAGAACGTTCCCCGACAAGCTGCATTGTTCCAACAATTGAAACAAGGTCGCCACTAGGAAGTACACGAGCACGGTCATGGGCCGCGATGCGCCGACGTTGCAGCGTTGTGGAGCCCTTGGGCGCGGGGGGTGGCATGTCTTGGAACTTGATGAGGTCCCGTATTGCCTCGGGAGAAGACGTCCAATGACACACCCTCGTCGCTCTTGGAAGGCGTGTACCACGGCGCCGCTCCTCCCAACCCGGGTGGGTATTGCAGTAGCTGCTCACGAGCTGCGTGGGGATGTTCCTTAGCGTCGCTTTCGCTAATCCTTCCACTCGGGCGTTCCCACATCGTGCGAAAAGCACCTCAGTAAGCGCTGCCCTCAAGTCATCAGCCGACAACAAACCTTCTGTCCCCATCGTGTATGACTCTATGCATTGTGTGCATGTGTCCTGCCGAATCGGTTGGTTGCTGGCAAGTCCGAGCACGCACGCCGCGCAGTTCTCACGGTACGCCATTGTGGAAGTTGTGGGGCGGCTGCGCGGCTCGGCGTGTATTCTACACCCGATGTTGCGATGACCTGCACTCCAAGAGCGACAAATATCGAACATTTAGTCGCGATAAACGGAAAAACAGCCAGGGAGTCCCTTGAATATACCCTTCATGCGTATAGAATGGCCACGGCGCAACCATAAACGTGCCTTTCGGTGCTGCACTTCAACTCTTACGGGATGTGAGTTGGTGAGTGAGGTGCCGGAAATAAGTCTCTGCACACTGATCGACCCACCGACGCTACATTGTCGACGACAACCTCAGACCTTAATCGTCAACCACTGCCCCCCAATGCGCGCCTTACAACATATTCTCGTCACAGCCGCGATTTGAAAAGTGATAGCTAGTTGTGCTCGCCGTCCTTGGGGATTAATTCATGTACATTAGGATGGTGGTTGGGGGTAGACGGAAGCGCTCGTCGGGAGCGCCGAAATCGTTAAAACTGTCTATTTTTTGCGCGTACGCTCTTCGGGGGTTTGCCGACGCTGTGGCTGATTGTTGAGCATATTGGCGAAGTGATTGTGCGGGTACCGCATGTGGAGGGGCTACTAGCCCCGCACGAATGTGGCAGATTTTGAAACCTTAAAAATCTTTAGTTAGTTGTACGATAGCCTAGATGACATCGAACGGCGGCAATAGTAACACCGGCCTAGATCTTCTGACGCGAAAAAAGGCCGGTAACTTATATTCACTTGGGGGAAGGGCTTCCTTTTGCAACTTACTTTGCTTCAATTTGCCACTGTAAGGCAAAGTCAGAGGGTTTTAAGCCTCCTAAGTTGTGGGTTTCTTGCCCCAATAATCCCACCCAGGTCAAGCACTTAAAGGCACCTATCATCACATCCAAACGCTCCCATGTTTGCGGATAACATGCTGGGATCATAAAAACCGCATGTTGTGTCGCCGATTTCAGGAGTATTCACTTGCCAAAGTGTGAGAAATTCAAATTCCGGGGCGCCCGAATCACGTTATGCCAAAAATCGGAGATGGGCCGCAAACCCTAATACGTCGTCTAGTAGCAGGGACGGGCCCCATTTGTGCCCCGCTTCCCCTTCTACTTTAATTTCAACACAAATTTCGGTGCACCATTGCAATGAGCTAAAGGACAAATTAAACCTTAAAAAACCCTACACGATAAACACCATCCCCACACGAAAATCCCTATTTCACTAGCAACATACTTCATGGGAAGAGTATACGTCGACGAACGAAAGTTCGCATGCGGACATAATTGTTAGATTCCAATGAACAAGAGTCCGCTCCACCTATGGCAAGATGGCGACGACTTACCACCAAAATAGCTAGGCAATCAACCGCGGTTGCCATAGGCGCGAATAGCCCCGCATCCTCCACAACAATGGGATAGTAGTAATGAACCGATTAAATCGAAGGTGTGCCAAGTAAAGCGGAAGTGCGGAGGTCCGCCTCAAGCTTGCCTTGCTGAGCTCCCAATGCAAGACTCCCCGGAATGGGAGGCGAGTGCCTATCTGAGGGACACTTGTGTTCATGCGAGCACTTGTGACCGTCGCATCAACAACCACATTACAGTGTGGAGCCATGAAGTCTAATTCAACCACCACATCAGCCGGCGAATATCTATATGTTCCGTGATAACACAAAAACATCGTGCTTCTATACACTAGTATTACAAAGAATCGGGCGATATTGATAACCTGTGTTGGGGTGTGGTGTGAAAAGGACTGCGGTGGTTCAATATCTATGTTATCATCGCGCGACCGCATTAGAATTTCCGCGCACCAAATCATCCATGTCTAAAACAAGCCAAAGACGATAATAAAGGCATATAGTATTGGCGAACCGTAACCGAAATGAATTTTTTGATTACAAGAAGCACTATAGGAACGTGGACAAGGAAAGGGGGGGGGGGGGGGCAAGAGAGCAAAAGCGACAAGAGAGTTATGCAATCCAAGGCACGGCAAAAGGAAGCACTACATCGTGCACAAATATAGCAAAGGAAACATAATACAATAATTACGGCGCCCGCTGGCGGCGCATCGGCGGCGGCCCCGGAGGGGTGTGTGCTCGCATGCCCGTCGGCATCCCCTCACCTCCCCGTGGTGGGCGCTGGAAACCCCGTAGCCGTGCTAGGCCTTGCACGGTAGGGGGCTAAGAGGGCCGACAGCTCGATCCGCAGGATCTGCAGTTGTCGGGAAAGACATGTACAAAGGGCTTTGAAAAAATAATTTCTGCGCACAACCGGCACCAAGATCGTCCCGTCGACTAGCCATGTGCCAGTCGAACCTTCCCGGGGGGGTGAGGCAAGACATGGCACAGCCCGGTGGCCGGTCGCATGCGGAGGAGCGGCTACGTGAGGCGGCGACGATCATCAAGATCAGCCGCCGACGGGAAGACATGTACGGAGGGCTTTTTCGGAAACTGAACTAATGTCCGTATCCGGCGTCGCGCTAGTTGGGGAGCAACACTAGGGTAGGGCGCTCACTAGCGAGCCGCTACGTCAACAAGCTACATCTCCCGGGGGGATGAGTAAGCTTGGGCGGCAAGGAGGCCGGTCGCGACGGAGGGAGGGACACGATCTGGCGACGACGACCCTCCGGGTAGGCGCCGCCGGAAAACCCCGTACGGAGGGTTTTGACTAATTTCCGTGCACCCGCGGCCCCGACGGATCCGACTATGGTGACCTCCCCCCCCCCCCCCCCCCCCCTATCGACACCCACAACCTCGACAGCCAGATAATGGAGAGAGTGGGCCCGGGTGGGCGCGGAGGCCCCCGCTCAACTAGGGATGCTCGGTGGACGCGCGATCGGAAGGAGGGAGGGTAAGGCCGCATGCCGGACTACCTGACATGTACCAACAAGAGGAAAAACCGAGGAAATGAGCGGGGAGAATCCAGGCGCGGAGGCATGAGCGTCAGTTTTTCCTATGTCTGTGTGTCTTTGTTCCCCCCAACCTGCCCTCGAGGTGACGGGGGACCTCGACAAGGAGGACCGTCGCGTCGGTAGACTTTGGGGCGGGGCTTTCGGGATGCGGCGGCGGGATCGACGAGCGCCCACGTGAGGAGAGGTTTTTTGCTAGCCTTTCCCCTCTTATTATCTCCGGCAAGACCGAAGTCACGCGGGAGCTAGATTAGGTTGGCCCGTCGTCCCTCCCGAACGCCGACCGGCCTAGACCGGTCGGCACCCCGGTTCGGTGGGAGTTCACGTGTACACGTGAAGGTCGGGCAGCAGTTTAGCTTTGCATTTCTTGACAAGTGGATTAATTTTTAGATGTTTTTGATTACAAAATGTTACGTTGTACTGATAAGCCAGAGGGTTGTGGCAATTGTTGTGATTGCTTACAGTTTTTTAACTCCCCATGAACGTCGACACACTGTGAAACTAGGTTTGTCGATAGGTGTACATGGTCGAAGAGACCCGGGCCCAGCTTGCTAATAAGTCATGAATGGCTTAGTAGAGTGGCCCGATAGACAACACCCGGTCCAGTTTGCTGGTATTGTTGTGAGCAATTTCAATTCAATACAATAATTACAAGAAAAGCAATGAAAAGCACCAAGCAAAAAGGAGCAAGGAAAGAAAACCCCTCATGCCTAAGCCCGAGGAACATGAAGGCATGCCACAACATCAGCACCGCCCTCTTGCAAAGCGTCGCGGAGATAGGAACCCAAAGAACTATGAAGAACAATAGTAAGACGTTGCAAGAATTCTCGCCGCACATCTCCTAGACCACGTCGAAAGTGATTAGGAGTAGATCGGCGAACGAAATATTACATGCGCACATTAACGTCAAAACGCAATGAACGAGAGTATATAACACTCATGCATGCCAAGGATCCTTTGCGCGCAAGCTGCCACCAAAATTGCGAGGCGATCAACCATCTTAGCCGCCATAGGCGCGAATCGGCCCTCATCATGCCTAGCGAAGGTATAGTAGTCATGGACCGACTGAACCGAAGGCGTGGCAAGCAGAGCGGAAGTGCGGAGGTCCGCATCAAGTTTGCTATGCCGAGCTCCCAATGCAAGACTACACGGGGGTGGGAGATGAGCACATATATGAGGAACATTGGTGTTCGTGCGAGCACTTGTGACCGTCACATCAACAACAAGATGACGGTGTGGAGCCATGAAGTCTAACCAAACCACAACCCTGGGTCGATATGTAGAAGATCCCGACCCAATACGGCGTACCTCCAACCGCAAGTCCCGTCCCTTAGTAGCCCCCGCTTCAAGCATGAACTCTTTAAGCGCGTGGACAGTCCGATCGTGGAGCCGAATGACGTACCAAGAGCAAAAAAGCGGATTAAAAATACAAAACAGGGGTCAAAACCGGGAAGTACTAATGCGTGCAAACAGTTTATCATTAGAAAATAGTATTAGGAGGAGTACCCTTACCTGTTGCCCGCACGTTGTCGGGTAGCGACAATGAGCGCAAAAAAAAATAGTACCAATAATCCTTTAAGCTAATTTGAAATCACCGGTGACGTATGGTTCAATAGCAAATTCAACTTTAGAAAATGACTACGACACAACCGACATTTGTATATCAAAAGCAAAATCATTGTATTAATTATGAGGGCTCATCCAGGAAAAAGCGGGTAGCGACATAAGCCGAGCATTGAAAGCGACTATGTAGCCCGTCCAATAAATATCTAAGGGCCATACCAACAACAACAATCCAACGGCTTGAGCAGCACTGACGGCAGCTGCTTGCGTAGCAGTTTGAGGCTGAAATCTCGTCGTGCAGCAAGGGAGAAACAGGCCCACTGTCGATGGGGTGGGAGTTCAATATACCACAAATATTCCGGTCTATGTTATTCGGGCGGAGATGGCAACGTATCAAGAATATTTGTCGCAAAACGCGGCCGATCCCGCCGCCGCCTTCTTCGAACTGGCCAACCAGGCACAGGTCCGATATCGCGGGCGGGATGGCGAGCTGGTAGAAATACAACAGGACCCTGACGTGGAGGACTGCACGGTAGGGGTGCGCCTGTCAAAAATACTGAGAGTTCCACCTCTGCTCTTAGAAACAGCATGCTATCCGAGAGTCACGGACTGATGGTACGTTTGCCTCCGCGTTCCAGGGGGGTATCGTCTGGGAGACGTCTTTCCTGCTCGCGACCTTTCTCGAGGTGCAGCTGGCTAGCGCAGGCCACAGTAACACTCCAAGAGTAATGGAGGTGAAGGGCTACTCAAAGCTTGATCAGACGCTGCAGTGACTGACCCGGTAGCACGCACGTCATTGTGTTCCTCATTATTATGGTGCTGCGGTTGTTCTCCGAATTTATATCTTATGGTACGTTTCTCTTATTCATTACCGAGTTACAGGTCGGGGCGGGGTGCGGGCTGTTGGGGCTCGCCCTTGCCCACGCAGGCTGCGATGTAACACTCACGGAGACAACGCAGGCGATGCCGAATTTGCGCGCCAATGTAGAGAAAAATGCTAACGTGGCGTCACTCAAAGACGGGGAGCAGCCCCGTGCGCTGCAGGTGTCTTGGGACTGCGCACAGGTGAGTGTCGCGGAACTGCGGACAATCTGCCGCTTTAGCCTGTACGACTTCCGACGCACATGGCATTATTTACATAGTCTTCCCCGAATCCACTTATGCGAGGCTTATATTCGTGGTGGCGGGGAGGGAACAGGAGCGGGAATCATGTCTGGAGGCGACAGGTGGCAACTTCGACTACATTGTTGGCACGGACGTGGTCTTTGCGGAGCGGTTAGTGGAGCCGCTGATTGAGACGATGCACCTGCTGGCGGGAAAGACCACAGTAGTCTGGCTCTGTCTTCAGGTGATCCGACCGCCAACACTCGTCCTGGGCATTAATCCTTACACAGGGACTAACGGTCACCAATTCCCGACATGAAATTTGTTTCCGCGGCGTTTTTAGCGACTATAACAACCTTTATATTGGCCATTTTGATTGAATATACTGTTTTAGGTATAGTTTCCTCCGCAAAACTGAGGATGGGGACTTTGTAGTTATGCTTTTTCATACACATATTCTGTAATTTCGATATAGAGTACTTTACGTTGTAGTTCATTACTGTGTTTATATTGTTTTTGATGATTTTACATTTTTTGGGAGATTTGATTCGAATGAACTGGATTAACGTCCAGGAGCGTTGCCCGGACGCGCACGCGGCGCTGCTGAAAACCGGGAAGCGGTATTTTGACATCGAGGACTGCACCGCGCAACTGACGGCGACGCCGGGCTGCGCGGTGGCCGCGGAGCTGGAGTGCGTGCTGCTGAAGATGCGGCCCCGCGGCGAAGGTGGCGGCTGTGACGGAACGGGAACTGGCAGCGGGAATAAGAGGCGCCGCGTGGAACGCGATGGTTTAGAAAGTGCACGGAAGGGTTCCGATAGATGAGATAGAAACGCAGCAAAGGACGTTTCAGGCGGCAGGGAGAAGTCGGCAGAGAGCAAGTCGTATTGTCAGTGGACGAGGTGGGTTTGACTAGCGATACTTGAGTCCCGCCTGTGATATTCAGCGATGATAGCTAAAACGCAACAGTAGCATGTAAAAACTAAAGACTATCCGCGTTTATACTAAATTATATTTGCCTGCCGAGCGAAAGGCGGTTGAAAACCTGCTCTCCTGCTGCCGGACCCATTGTACGTTCGTCACTACTCCCATAGTAAGTATAGTTTTCTCCGGTATACATCGTGTGCGAAGCTCATCAAGAACACATCACGCGAGTGCGTCAGTACGGTATCGGTATCGGTATCGTTGTACGGACTGTTAACAATGCGTGTTGGCCACCACACAACGGACTGTACGCCGTGAGGACATCTGCTCCCCGCGATAACATATAGTCTCGACTAGGACCTGAGTCCCGATCTAATCGCTCTTGTATTTTTAGTGTGCTTCGTACGGGCTGGATTTGTGAAGCTCGTCGCGGGGCACCAGGGGGGGCGACGCGCTACTTCCCCGTAGACTCGCAGGGCGCCGCCGGTTTCACTACGATATCACATGCCGCGCGTTACCACGGCACGCCGCTCCTACTATGGGGTGCACTGTATCAACAGAACTCCCTGATCCCCCACCGCTACCGAGCAAATTTCCGGAGGCCGTGGATGCCAGCAAGGAACCGGCCCCAGTGGACAATTACTCAACAGCACGAGGCGACGCGCCCGTAGAGTTGCGAGGGAACGGGACGCGTCCTGGCGACGAGAACTAATACTATCGCTGACTTTGTTAAAACGGGCAAGGACGAAGACGCAGCGACAAGCAAATACTTTTGATGTAAAGCGAGAAATAAAAGCTGATGCGAGACATTAGACCAACGTACAGTCAGCTACCTCATTCGACGAGACTCCCCGCGATAACCGTTCGAGCTATGACGAGACATTCCCGCGGACCACTCAACTCGCAGCTACTCAACAAGTGGGCACGGAATTATTAAAATAAATGGGACCGAAAATAAACGGCAAGCCCTGAACGTACCAGGTACGTCGTACGCGTCGGCGGCACAGGCTAATCAGAGCGGTGTCTTAACACACCAGTCGCTACTTGTAAGTCCCGGATCTGCCCCTACTTTGCTTGGCAATCAACGACTGTGGCGCCCGTAATGAAAGGACTGCAGGAGGGTGCATAGCAGTGGTGGCAGCTATTGCAAATTACTTAAGAATAGTTGTTCGTTTGGTGAATAAGAGTCGACACCGCTGATGTCTTCCGGTGGTGCCCCTGACGCCACCGTCACGGCGTCACCACAGGTATGTGGTGGCCAGTCTGTGGCAGTAGCTTAGACCGCCAAGTCGTAGTAAAAGGAAGGGCCTTCGACGGTGTGGGCGATTGTATTGTCACGGTGGACATGCATGCCGATGCACGGACGCATGGCCGACAATCCGATATTGCGTCGGCGTCATTTTTTTTTTTTGACGCGCGCGGATCCCGCATAATGGAAGCCGAAGAGATGGCCAAAGAACTATCGAGCCTGTCGAGGGCCTTTTGTGGCCACAGCGCTTACGCCATCAAACTTCAAATACAAATCCGAAATCCGCACCTCGGCGGGTTTGATGAGTACGTTGCTCGCCCAAAACGGTTGCAGTGGCAATGGTAAGTCGCGTCACTTCGGTAGGTGTTGCATCAAGATATTATGCACCACGCCCTATCTATACAACCCCACATGCCCGAGGGTGCACGTTTATTTACATGCTATTGCCACAAAATCATATCTTTCTGTTCCACGCCGACGTAATAAGTCATTGGATACCTTACTTGTGAATTGACATCCGTATTGATGATCTCAACATCCGCGACACGACATCGAGCACCATTATAAGGGCGCCCGTCGAGGCTTCGCATGGCTAGGCGACGACACCGGAGGGGTTGAGCCCACTTTTTCGTCGGCACAAGTACCACTGCCTCATAGCGGTGGCTTTGTATTGCTCAACTATTTATTGCGATGTAGAAAAAGGGGCTAAGCGGGGTGGACCAACAACCATCATATATCCGCGCGATTAGCAAATGAAATTGTTAGAGCATTTATGGTCATATTGATTTGAATCTAGAGGTTTGCATATCCAATTTCCATGTGTACGGGACAGTGACACTAGCGGTTACTGTCACCGTTAAAACGCGGCGCGTCGCACCTGCAGGGCAACCGCCTCGCCTTGCAGTTAGACGCACCAACAACCAACGACTCCCCCAACGGTCAGCTCTAGCTAGCCCGAGCCTTATAAGCCGTAGCTAGCCACGAGCCTAGGCACTCTCTGCTTTCGCGCTCAGCCAATCTAGGCTTCGCGCGAATGCAGTCTCGACTCTCGTAGTCGAGCAGGGTGTCAGTTTTACCATTCGTCCCATGCGCACTCGAGCGTCACGCGACACTTCCCCTCGTCCAGCTACGCAGTTCCGCAACATGCAGCATGAGCAATCTACGTCCGCCGCTGCGGCCGACCCTCACGCTACCTCAATCGAACAACGCACAGCCGAACATATTCGTACGGCAGTTTTAGCATCGGAACAACGGATCACTGAGCAGTTTTTGGCGGCTAACGCTGCCTTACTCGCCCAGCTCCAGCAGACGACAGCTACACATGCTACTACTGATCGACAGCAGTCCATTCCCGCCGACGCGACCCCAGCGACGGAGGGTGGTAAGGAGGCCCATGAGCCACCTATCGACCTGCTAGACGACGAACCCGACCCCTCCGCGTCCGATTTCATCGACTTCGCCTCGATATCGCAGCTCTCCACCTTCTCCCGACAGAAGTGATACCTCACATCCATGTGCTTGCTCCGGCCAATTGTCATACTGTTCTTGCTGGTCTTGCTTGGTCAACGGCGGTCTACTGGTCTTGCTGGTCTTGCTGGTCTACTGGTCTTGCTGAGGTCAACGGCGAGGTCATCCCGGCCGGCCTCGAACGTCGCCCGCGCGACATCGAGGAGCCACGTCTGTGGACTCTCACGGACGACACCGCCCGAGCTCTAAGCGACAAACCCACCCAAGCGGCATACGACAAGTACCTACACATCGGGTGCTATGCCTTCTTCGACAGTTGCGCCAACGCGGCAATTGGCGAGGCTTTGGACACGCTGTCGCACGGCCCACCTCTACCGACGGAGCAGGCGGCAGCGATTGCCCTCATCCGAGCGGGTCATCGCACCCACACAGCAACGGAGGAGGCCGCCCGTACTCGATTGGGCTTCCTCCGCCTCACCAAGGGCAGACAAACGAGCACGGATGCGGACCGCGTCTTTGCCGAATTGGCCCACGAGCGTTTCTGCCGACCGCGCCCTACCGCGGTCTCCGGCCCTTTGGATGCGCTCCGCCAAGCGTTCGTCGACCGCACGCTGGAAGTCAGCCTACACGCCGCGAGCAAGGCAGCCGCCGGAGCCGCCTTCGCAAAAGTCACGCCGGACAAGCCTACCGGCCCCGACGCGCGAGCACGCAAGGCCGCCGCCGACAAACGCAAAGCCGCCGCAGCAGCGGCAGCGGCAGCCCGCGAAACCCCTCCGCTCAAGCCGACCGACCCGGCTAAGCCCTCGGCCAAGAAATGACGGTGTGGCCCGCCGCACCGAGTCCTGCTCCCCGACATCTTCCTTCATGCGCCACCGCGTGCGTCGAAAATGGCGGGAGTGGGAGCGCATCGGCGCGAGCGGCCAAGTCCTTAGTTGGATCCGCCATGGAGTCCGGGTAAAGTTCAAGCACGGCGTGCGCCCCAAGCCCTTCAACAACGGCATCTCTCTGCTAGACGCGACACCGGCCCAACTCGAGTTTCTAAACTCGGAGCTCCCCCGCTTCGAGGCTTGCGGTGCACGGGAGCGAGCGGACAATCCTCGCTACGTCTCCCGGATGTTTTTGGTTCCAAAACCCGGATGCAACCAATGGCGTTTGATTATCGACCTTCCAGAACTCAACCGCTATTGCTCGACCTTCAACATGACATGCGAGGCGCTCAAGCACCTACGTCACCTTTCGCGTCCGGGCGACTACTTCGTCTCCTTAGACCTCGCCGACGGGTACTACACCCTTGGCATCCGGGAGGAAGACCGAGACTTCTTCACGGTCAACCACCGTGGCACGCTATGGCGCCTCGCGTGCCTGCCAATGGGTTGGTCGGGCTCGGCTTACTACTTTTGCAAGCTCACACAAGTGTTCACGAACCACCTACGTCGCCCCCCGCCTCCCGTACCGGCGGCTATGCCTCTCCACTCTCGCCTACCTACCAAGCGCTTCCTCCGAAACGCGCGATGGCGAGGGACCCGACTCCTCCCCTATATGGACGACTTCCTATTCTTGGCCGACTCTTACGAGGACGCCCTACTACTCCGTCAGCGTGTCCAAGACCTGCTCGACAGCCTCGGCCTACAACGCAACCCCAAAAAGGGTGTTTGGACGCCTACACACGTGGGAGACCATTTGGGCTTAACGGTGGACCTCCATCGCGGCATGTTTCGCGCCCCTCCCGCGAAACTTCAACACCTCGCTCAGCAAGCCTCATCCCTGCTCGGGCGAGCAGCGTCCAACGCCCGCTGGCTGCCCACACGACAGCTAGCGGCTTTCGCCGGGAAGGCCCAGTTCCTCTACCTCGCCATCGCCCCCACACGTTTCTTTTTGCGCGAGCTCCACAACGTGTTAGCCACACGGGTTGGGTGGGGGGGGGGTCCTCGTCCGCCTCACCCACCAGCTACGCCGCGACCTCGAGTGGTGGCGCACGGTTCCCAACATAACACAACGCCCGGTCGATCTGCAAGCCAATCGAGACCGCCTACCTCCACGCCGACTCAAGCGACTACGGTTGGGGGGCCGTTCTAAACGAGGGCTCTAACTACCAAGCTCTCGGTTTTTGGACCGCTACCGACCGCCGTCAACACATTACGTGGAAGGAACTCCGAGCGGTGCGACACGCGGTGGAATCTTTCCTACCGCAGCTCCGAGGCCGGCAAGTCCTCCTACACGAGGACAACACGGCGGTGGTCGCCGTCATCACCAAGCTAACCTCACGGTCGCCCATCATGATGACCGAGCTCCGGCGCCTATGGTTCCTCCTCGACAACAACGACATCAACATCCGGCCGCGCTACATCCGCTCAGGGGGCAACATCTGGGCCGACACACTAAGCCGAGAGAGAGACTACGAGGACTGGCAGCTAAACCCCCGGATTTTCGAACTCCTTCACCTCCGGTGGGGCCCACGCACAGTCGACCGTTTCGCGTCTATGCTCAACACCCAACTGCCCCGCTTCAACGCCCGCTGGCGGGACCCCCTGTGCGAGGACATCGACAGCCTGCACCTCCCCGACGAGGCTTGGCGACGAGAGAACAACTAATGCAATCCCCCCCTTGTCTGCCCTCCCAACCCTTGCCGCAAAACTCCCTCAAGCTCAAGCCCCGGCTACAATTATCGCACCCTTCTTGCCAAACAAACCACGGTTCCACGCTTTCGCCCGGTTGGCCACCGCAACTCTACACTTCTCGGCGACCCGCGACCTTTTCTTTCCCGGCAGGCTCGGCAAGCCCGAAGGGGTCGGACCTCCCGCGTGGAACATCGTGGCCTTTCGTCTCTAACTCCTTCGTGGCTCTACACCCGACGCGGAGCGATTGGCCGCCCACTCCGGCCGGACCGATTAAATGCTCATGTACAACGCGCGGCGCCTCTGCGTACATGACC
This sequence comes from Tetraselmis chui, assembly GCA_026401115.1. NCBI lineage: Eukaryota > Viridiplantae > Chlorophyta > Chlorodendrophyceae > Chlorodendrales > Chlorodendraceae > Tetraselmis > Tetraselmis chui. Next base: position 38,139 of record JAPMLY010001579.1, read on the forward strand.
GCCGCGCTTTTGTCTGCGCCTCGGAACAACACCGGCGTCGTGGTCCGCCGATCTAGCTGAAACTTTCCAAGACCTCCTATAGGATCAGACAAGCTAGGGGTTACGGCGGTCGCTCTACTCAGCAACTCGCTAGCGCCCTCTACGTACGCGAGCTACGACAGCGCCCTGCGGGAATTTTTGTTTTTTGCAAACAAGAAAATATCGCCCCCCTACAGGCCACCCCGGCCACAATGGTGCGCTACACAGCGTGGTTAGCCCTACTCGGAACGGTCGCCGCCGGCTCGCTGCAGCCCTACTTCTCGGCGGTTAACAAGTTCTTACGCGACCACCAACGCCAACCTATAGCAGTCGGGGAACTACTGGCTGACGCCAAACGTGGCCTCGAAATGCTGCAACACCGCCTGATCCCCGCCACCTCGCGCTTACCGCTACCGGCACCCGTCGCCCTCGACATCCTGCTCGCCGCCGACACTCAACGCCGCACCCTCCCATGGACTCTTGCCGCCCTTCCCCAGCTGCAACGTTTCCGGGCCTGCTTAGCGATTTGCGTCAATTACGCGTTTTTCTGCCGCGCAGAAACTGGCGCCCGCTGCCAAACAGGCGACCAAATTGTCGACAAACCTTCTCAAAAAATTTGTCTGTTCGTACGGAAATATAAAGGCGACCAGCGCCGCAACGCCAGCGCCAAGCAAGTTATCGCTATCCATGTAGCCGCCAACCCGGTCCTCGCCGACCTACTCGATTGCTACACGGAGCACCGCGCGACATTCTGCAAAAAAACTACAACCGGCCACCCCCGCTCGCTTTCTGGAGTTTCTCACCTGCTGAACCTTCCGCCGATTGGGGTGCCGCGTCCACCATCTCCGCCTGGCTCGCCCTCGCCCTCCTCGCTGTCAACGCGTCCGCGCCCGCCGGTTTCAAATGGACATCGCACAGCCTACGGAAAGGCGCGGCGTCCGCTGCCAGCTGCATCGGCGCCCCACTCTTCGTAATCAAATATATGGGTGGCTGGGCCAAGAACAACTCTGTGACGGAAGGCAATTATATTGACCCAACCATGACCCCAACACCTACTGCTTGGCGGTTCTTCGGCTGGCTCACTCCGTCCCCCCCGCAACACTAATTTTGGCTGTGCAAGCCTTTGGCTTTAGGTTACTGGCAAAACGTGCCCTAGGGTAAATGGTCAGATTGAATTGAATCTAGAGGTTTGCATATCCAATTTCCATGTGTACGGGACAGTGACACTAGCGGTTACTGTCACCGTTAAAACGCGGCGCGTCGCTCCTGCAGGGCAACCACCTCGCCTTGCAGTTAGACGCACCAACAACCAACGACTTCCCCAACGGTCAGCTCTAGCTAGCCCGAGCCTTATAAGCCGTAGCTAGCCACGAGCCTAGGCACTCTCTCCTTTCGCGCTCAGCCAATCTAGGCTTCGCGCGAACCTACCCACCCAACCCTATAATCCTGCGCTAATCGCCCCCTAGGCCCCGCCTGTGGGTGTCCTTTGGCCAAATTGTAAGCAAGCTGACATCTTTGGCAAAACATGCCCTAGGGTAAACCCGAAAATTGGACGAGTACTATTATCTCTCGACACGTCATAAAACACTGAAAATGAAAATGAAAATGATTTATAACAATTTGCCTCCATTGCTGGCTGTTGTCTAAGAATCTTTTGTGCATGTACGAGACCGAGTACCTTGCATAGCGCAGTTGACAAGTGGGCGAACGACGGCAACAACACCGTGTACAAGGAGTTCCGGCTGACTTTCCGAATCCCTTTTGGATTGTATTAGGATATAGTGGAAGCCGCCTGCGCCTCGGGCAGGTTCCGGGACGATAGGTCGGGGCTCAAGACGAAGAGGGCAAGGGTTGCTTTGACCTCACTTCTCACGCTTAAGATAGTGGAGTCGCTGAGGGCTATAGCGTTGGGCTGCACTATTGAAGGCATAAGGCTAGAGAGTGGCGTCTCCTAGCTTGTGCTTGCAAAGTTTTTCCACAAGCTTCCTGCGTGGATGGTGGAGAAAAATATCGAGGACAACGTACATATGCCCATAAACATAGCGGAGCTTGAAAATGTAGGAGATTGCGTACTCCTTGCTTGGGTTACTTGGCTGCGTCGGTAGAATGGACGTTGTGCACTTCGCGTCGGACAACTGCCCTACACCGAGTGTGCTGGCCTACATAGGGAAGGAGAACTTTCCGACTGTGGTCTACAACGTCACCTGCGATCATGCCCGCCGTGTTATGTATGTGCACGGCCCTTTCCCGGGTGCCAAAAACGACAAAACATATTACCAAGACGGACCATGCCGTCCGGGCGGTGAGATATAGGAGCATGTACCTAAACTTCAGGTACCCAATATACGGCCATATGGGAGCTTCATACAATAGTATTTATACAAGTGTTCCATATGTATTGTGGCATGCTTGGTTGCTCTATGTGTTATCTTGCCTGATTGCAGCCATGCTTCATGTGATGCCTATGTTTGTATAGGTGCATGACTTCTCTGTGACGGTGGCTACCACATGTGGTGGGCAACCTTTCTGGGTATAAGCACATCGGGTCCGATGAAGCCATCCGGTGGAGTGAAAAGTAAGGCTAAACGTTGTATGTAGCCCACCTTGTGCATATGTGTACACCATCCCACCGTGTACAATGGTGTTGGTATTAATGTAAACACCGACATATATATACACGATGGGGTCATGCCGGACGGATGTGGAAGATTTGCTCGGAATCCTGGAAAAACGACTCCGGATTTTGAGGGCACCAATACTATTTAACAAGTAGAGCTCAATCAATTCACTTTTTTAAACATGTTGTATCTTGCATAACATGTTAATGGATTGGGACGGCATCTCAGATTTGGGATACGAAGCTGGCCATGGAAGGCTAATGATAAAACTGACTTGTGCGACATTCTTCAGAGAAAACGGCGAGCCATGGAGGAAGCTCGTGGCGCAGACACCATGTAGTCAAGCCCCCCTATTCTGCGACGGTGCGGCTCTCACACACACAGTCTCACGCAGACACACACAGTCACACACACACACACAGTCACGCAAAATTACACACACACACACACACGCACACGCACACACACACACACGCGCGCGCGCACACAGTCTCACACAGACACACAGACACACAGACACACACACGCACACACACACACACACACACGCACACACACACACACACAGTCACACGCACACACACACACACACACACACACAGACACACACACACACACACACGTCCAGTCTCTCTCTCACGGACACGAACACAGTCACACGCACAGACACACACAATCACACACACACACACACACACACACACACACACACACACACATATGTCATTGGATTATTGACTTCTAATACCCCGCTGTTGGGTATGCACTATACAGCCTTACCGTAACATTGTGTCGGATGATGGTTATCTAGTTCGTCGTAATGTAGACGATGACTTCACGTCGACGGGCTTGCTCATCAAGACCGTGCATCCCAGGGTCGGTGATGATTAGGAGGCCTTATGGAAACTGTTTGTAGAGCACCATGCATGGCTAGACCGTTCGAATATACTTTTATGGCTACGTAGCTCCAGAAACATTGCATAGTCGTAGATATATGAAATGCTGGTAGCAGCAACAAGGCATTCGCAACAAAGGTAATTGATGGTTACACGTCATTAACTTTGGCTTCTGCCTTGTCCTCCACCACGCCATTGCCACCCCTCCTCACTCTCATTGTCATTGCTAGACATCAAATTAACACCAATTGCTGCTTCACTAGCTTTATCACTTACTACACTCTCTGCATATTGTGACGTGCTAGAGTCACCAATATCTGCAACTAGCGGCGCGGGTGCACATGGCTGTCGGGCGCGTTGTGCTAGGCATTGTTGGTTCAAGTGCAACCGATAATCCTCAACATCCGCAACAATGGCTTGTTGTCGAGCATGGTTTTGGGCTGCCATATTGAATGCCAAAGTAAAAGAGTTTTGATAATTGATAGAAAACATCTCACGCTTAATGCTCCTCAGCTCTCCCCTCGCAGCCTTTGACGTGGGGGTAAGATTAGGTCCTTCTTCAACTTTTTGTGCTACATCATTTTTGTCAAACTACATCATTTTTCTTGCCTCCATCCGGCTTTTCGGTGGGCGGTCCGCGGCCACACCCTCCCCGCCAGACGGCATCTCTACCGCGCCCACATTTCGTCATCCCGCCGACGCCACGGAGGTCAGCTCAGGACGACAAGCTGCACCCGCTGGAGGCCCGTACATTGCGAAGATCTTGAACTCCACTGGCTCCAACGACTCCTTCATGGGCGGCACAGCGGCGGAGTCTATATCCAACCCCACCTCCTCCGAGTAGCTGTCGTCCGCGACACCACCATTTGCGATGTCTGCCTTGTGCTGTTTCTTTGTCATCTTTTTCGCGTTCGGGTCTATGAGTTGTTGGACGCAACTCCCGTCCGCGGTAGCACCCTCGGCGGCCTCCTTCTTGCGCTGCTTGCGGGCCTTCTCTTTAGAGGCGGCATGCTGAGCGGGGAGCTTGTCGAGCTCCTTCCGACGCCATTAGGCGCGCTTTATCTTTTTGATGATGTCCGTCCACTGTTTTCCGGAGGGGGGGTGCCCTTCACCGTCCAAGAACTCTCTAGCGATGACCTAAAGCGGGTGGGACGGGGTCATACACAAAAGTTCGCGTGCCGGGTTGTGAGAAGTCGGGCAGGTGGGCAAGGCGGGCGGGTACCTCAAAGATTACGCTCGTAACTTCCGCCTTAATGTCCAACCACCTCTCCCATATTCGCACCGAGCGCGAGGAGTGGCACAACAACTCCACGCTTTGTTCGGTTGGTACCTTACCCCATGCCAAGAGGTGCTTCAAGCGGCCGAACCCTATTCCGCTTGAAGATAATTGCGGCACGCTCGCATAAGCACCTCCAACCCCTTTAGTCCGCCATCGGACGCCTCCTTCTTCGTGGGCTCCAACTCCGAGGCGGAGAGGAACTCCTCAAGCGCAACTTGTTCCTCCGCCTCTGTCCAGTGCTGCCAGCTTTCGGCTTGCGCACCCCCCTCTTCGGAACGTTTTGCGCCGAGGCATATTGGGCGGACTGTACTAGCGATGTTGGACGGGCTTGTGGGTAGTTGGATACGGCGTAGCGATTATTGCCGGTTATAGGGGGAAGAGCCCCGCGCGACTCAGCAAGCGGGATATATTGTATAATGTACTAGTTTCTCGAGCCGTGTACCTCCTCTAGGTACACGCCTCAAGCCATGTTCCTTTTGGCCCGAGCCGTGTTCCTTTTGTTCACTTTTAATTGGAATACCTGTAAAAGTTCGTATCTCCATGATGCTTTGCAGGAGGGCAGTGCGCTGATGCTGTGGCATGCCTTCATGTTCATCATCGGGCTTATAGGTTTTTCCCTTCTGTATTCTTTTTGATTTGTGGCTTTTGCTGCTTTTTCTTGAAAGAAATTTATTTTACTGTAATCCCTGTAAAAGTGGTATTTTCGGTACAGGGCTCGCGAGCCGTGTACTGTTTTTTAATTGGAATACAGGTTAAATTCATTGTATTAATATATTGACGAACTTCGTTATCTTCAAGAATAATGATATACAAATCTTTTTATTTGTATTTAAATCAATACAGTGTACAGCGCGTAGTTTTCACAACAATGATAAATTACAATACAACATGCAGCGCGTTAAGTAGAAAAGCCCCGGGTTGTCATCACGATCTTCGCCGCGCTGCTTCACAGTTCCACCTGTACAGAAATATCGTCATCCCACATCTGTCGACCACGAACACAGCTACACGAACCCAAAGAAACCTCTCAAAGATCGATCGTATAGCACATATCCCATTGCAACCCCATATAGGCCTTGTAGGTGACTACGATGCTGCGAACTATTTCCAGTCTCCTGTCGCGTTCGCGGGACCGTGTTCGCTCGGAGCAAGAAAACTCCCGCGTCTTCCACGAGGTGGAGGGCGAGAAGCGACTGCGGCTACGGTACACCATCAGCGACATCGTGGAGATCGACACCGTGGGACAGCTGTTTAAGGTCAAGATACTGGTGCACGTAAGGTGGTGGGAAGACTACGCGGCATACATGAAACGGACGGCGGAGCTGCTTGAGGAAGATTCCGACGAAAACTGCTCGGACATGTCGGAACTCGTCGATGTTCTGAGCAGCTTGTCTCCCGGGGCTCCCAAACCAGTGCCGTGGGACGCCGTGAAACGGGTGTGGGACCCCAAAATATTTCTGGAGAATAGGGGCCATGACGTGGAGATCACGGAGCCGGAACGCGCCTCGGTGCAGCGGACGGAAGAGTTCCCGGACAGAGTCTGGGTAAATTATTCCGTCCGATTGTCGGGCGACTTTCGTTGCGCTATGGACCTCCGGCAGTTCCCCTTTGACAAGCAGCTTTTAGTAATCAAGATCCTGACGCAGCACCCCATCAAGGACGAGGGCTACAAGTCGGGGGTGGCCGCGCGGATAGAGGGTCAACGGACCACGGATGACTTCTCGAGGCGGTTCCTGCAAAGCGAAAACCCCGCCCCGGACTGTCTGATGCTCGACGAGTGGCACCTCGACTCGTCTGGCCACGAGGTGATTGACCATTCCAACTGGGAGGAGTTCAAGCACTTGGGTCAGCGCCTGAAGCTGGCACTCCCGCTGCAACGGTACGCCAGCGGCCGGACGTACAGCCGACTCTACATCGCAGTCGCTATGAAGCGCAAGCCGCAGTTCTATATCAGCAAGATTTATGCCCCCCTCTTCCTCCTCGCCTGCACAAACTTCTCCGTGTTTCGCATCCCTGAGTTCGGTGACCAGATTGCGACGCTCGTCACCATCCTGCTCGCTATTGTAGCGTACCAGTACATTGTGGCGAGCATGGTGCCGAAAATTGCTTACAACACAGAGCTTGACATTTATATTCTCGGCTGCTTTGCTGTCACCATGATCATCTTCGTGAGCTGCGTTCTGCTGGACCTCATCAAGGAACACCAGCTGTCGCCTGATCCAACTCGCGTAATGTTCCTGGTGGAGGCGTCGGCCTGGGTGCTGTTTCAGCTGGTGATGGGGTATCGGGTGGGGCTGTACGGGCGCGTGGCGCGGTTCCTTTTCGGAAGGAAGAGCAAACGCAGCGTCCAAGCTTACTTCCCTCTGAGCTCTCAATAGCGATAGTTGTCACTTCATTCGCAAGCAGCCCTCCTCATTAAGGCCATCCATAGGACCAAAATTCCAATACCCACGACCGTAGGGTAGTCACCATCGTTCCCCGGGCTCTGGCTCATAACTATACGGAGTAGCATGTAGTTGTGCCTTAGTAATTAACGCCTTTCTGGCGATTTCGCACACAAACACAGACACACACACACAAACACACATACACACACACACACACACACACACACACACACACACACACACACACACACACACACACACACACACACACACACACACACATACAATGTGTCTCACTCTGTCTCGCAAACCTTGTGCGTTTTAGAGTAATGCATACATAGTCACTGTCTCTGTCACTATGTATTTTTGTATATATATTTTTGTATATAAAGGTCCTGTACCCATCCTGGCGATTCGCACTGGTTGAAGATGTATCCTTCATGAATTTTCTTACAAGAAAAAGCAGTGGAGGCCACCAAGCAGAAAAGAAGAAAGGAGGAACAACAAATCTAAGCCCGAGGAACAGGAAGGCATGCTACAGCACCAGCACTGCCCTCCTGAAAAGCGTCGCGGATATAAGAACCCAGAGTGCCATGAAGAGCAGCAGAAAGACGTTGCATGAATTCTCGTCGCACATCCCCCAAAAAACGCCGAAACGGAAGAGAAGTAGATCGACGCACAAAATGTTGCATACGGACATAATTGTCAGAGCGCAAGGAACGAGAGTCAGCGGCCCCCATGCCAGGGAAGCGACGAACAGCCACCAAAATAGCCAAGCGATCGACCAACTCACCCGCCATCGGCGCCAACACGCCCCCATCCTCCATGGCGAAGGGGTAGTAGTCATGGTTGAAGATGTATCCCAATCTGTATCTATCCCATTCATCTATCCCAATGAGTGCGTTATTGTTTAACATTGTATATAGTATATACCATATGTTGGTTTTTCCCGAGCCTAAACTATCATCACGTTTACAGCAGTCCCAAATTCATTCGAGCCGATGATAAGGGGAAACACCGACCGGCAGACATAAACACACACATACTTTACCAAATTTATGTAGGACACAAAGGATGACGGCACGTTTACAAGGTACCTGCGCACAACCAGAGCGATTGGCCTGAGGGATTTCTGGAACCCCAGCACCAACAACCCATGAGTGCCCTCAGGTCATGCAAGCACTCGCGATCTCGCTATATCGAGGATTGAATCAAGACAATAGTCGTTATGAAATATTTCTCTCAAAGAAAGAATGTATTAGAATCCACCAAAGAGGCACATAAGCATGGCCTCGGAGTAGGGAGACATGCAACAACAAATGCACCACCCTCTTGCAAGAAATCACGAAGATAGGAACCAATCGTTCCATAAAGAACCCGAGAAAGGCGCTGCATGAACTCAAGACGCACATCCCCAAGAAATCGACGAAAGGGAAAATATGTAGACCGTCGCACATACTCCTTCATGCGGGATAACTTTCTAACCGTAAGGAGCGACAGTCCGCCGGATCCATACATTTACATATATGATGATGACGATATATATTTATGTATGGGCAGAATTTGTGGCAGTTCGTCTCTGAGAGCTAACTGAAGGCACAAATATGTTATGTTCTACTTGATGTTGTTGCTACTTCAGGTGGAAATGCATTTGGAGGGAGATATGATAAGATGTTTGATTTTTAGTCGTATTTTAACGGTAGATTGCAATTGAACAAAGGAATTGTAAAAGGTTTTGCCACCTCCTTCTATTGCACTAGGCTTAAATAGCTTCAGCCTAGCTACCTTGCACATGTTGTCGCTTGGTCCTCGTGCCAGGTGCTAGGGCTCTATAACGGTTGCAAACATACTAGCGGCGCATCTTGTATGGATTCGGAATCTCGTCCAACGCGTCGTCTAGCTTGTTAGATAAAATATACATATGTACACACCTTGAGGTGTTGGTGATGCAATACGCATCATATCATCACCCTTAGCTTAATTGCAGTAGCGACGTACCCACGTTGTACGTCCTTCCGATGGAAACGTATGGATTGAATTAGTAACGAGTATATGTACAATATCATGCAATGTGTTGTTGCAAGACTTTACTTGTCAAACTCATACCCTCCCCCTCTTTACAGATGAATGAGGCCATTCGTGAAACTCACCTATGTGGTCTAGGCTCCTTTATTGAAGCAATTATTGGGTCTCGGGAATGCGCGTTGGGTGTGCCTGCATGAAGTCGATGTACGCTAGAGTCATGGCAAACGTGTGCCATTGGGGCGTCTCCAATAAATCTTGTAACGCCGTTGTACGATGTACTTCGTTCAGCCGGTGCCACGCAGGTGGAATGTCGTCATCACCGAAGTGCGTAACGAAGAGCAAATACTTGCCTCGTTGTCTATGTAACCACTTGATGCACACATCAGATATGTGAGAGACGTCGAACTCCTCGTCGTCTCCTTCGGGAATAGTAACTCGGACAGCATCTCGAAGGCATGTTGTATAGCATGGTCTTATATTGTTGACGTGAAACACCGGTTGTAAGCGAATTGTCGTTGGCATGCGAAATATGTAAATGTGTGTCCCAATATATAGGCTCCTCGATTGTAAAAGGTCCAAGCTCTCGATCACGCGGCTTCATGTCAGGCTGTCCACGTAAGAAGATATTCTTTGTAACACTTGTCACTTTGTCTCCTCGAACGAAGTGTGGAGCTGTCGAAGGTTTCGAATGGGCTTGCATCTCATGCTTGTGCAGTTGTAACGCCGTACGTACCAAAGCGTGTACCTCTTGTAACAATTTTACCCGCTCTGACGCGCCTTGCGAAACTGGAGTCGAAGGTCGCATGCTCAACAACATGTCAAGAGGCTCCTCCATAGGAGAAAAGCTAAAACTCGCGTCGAAGGGATTGTGCTCAATTCCGAGCGCACGAGTAGCGTTGTACGTGAATTCCACTTGAGTAAGGTCTGTCCATTTTGATCCATCGTAGCTGAAAAATAACTTAGAAGATGCTCCTGAAACATGTTGTTGACGCGCTCCGTCAGGCCGTCCGTCTCATAGTGTCGGCTGAAAGACATTTTGAGCCGCGTTCCAAGGCGTCTCCATAGTGTCTGCCGGAATCCGCTGACGAATTTTGGGTCGTGATCAATTACCATCACTTTGGGCAGTCCGTGTAATATGTAGACTCACTGTAAAAACAAATTGCCAGTTTCCTATGTTGCTACGCTCTCTCTACACGGCAGAGAATGGGCAATTTGAGTCAGATTATCGACCACAATCAGCACATTGTCAAAGCCATTTCTCAAATGCAAGTGTGTTAAGTAGTAGTAGTGTCTTAAGTGGTCAAGGCCAATTGTGCGCCACGGTTTGGGTGGAACATGTAAAGGGTAAATAGCCGCAACCATCCGGGGTGGAATCTTTGCTCGTCGACACACGATGAAGCACTAAAAAATATCTTTATCATCTTGACGACTTCGTTTCCACGAGAATCTGTCGAGCGCTTTAGCAAATGTACCAACGACTCCTCGGTGACAAGCTGTCGAATTGTCGCGCAGCTGTGTTATCAATCTCAGTCGGAGCTCAGAGCTCCGCGAAATACAAAAGCGATTGAGAAGCCAAAAGTATCAAGCTTTGGCTTCAACCCGACTATTATCTCTTGTCAACTCACCCTTGCCCCATAGTACCCCTCGCGAATTAGATCAGCGAGATCATGGCTCAACCGCAACGCATTAATAGTCAGTGAGATTTATTGCGCGTCTTTAGACAGTGGATGGGAATTCCCTCGTAATTCTGAAAGGATGGCGAAAAGTTCCCCCTCACGTAGTCGCTTGTCGACCCCGCCGCCGGATCTCGAAAACCCCGCCCCAAGGTCGTTGCCGCTCCTCCCGGCGCGACGTTCCTCCCTGTCGAGATCCCCAGTCACCTCGAGGGCATGTGTAGGGGATCGGGACACACAAGCGGAGTGAAAAATACCGCTCTTGCCTCCGGACTTCCTTGCCCCCCCCCCTCATTTCCCCGACTTTCACGCATTGGTACCCGGGTACATGTCTAGCAGTCTATCTATCAAACGTGCCCTCTCACCTGCGATCGCGCGTCCACCGAGCATCCTTGTTTCGAGTGCGTGCCCCTACGCTAACCCGGGCTCACACTCTCTAATACTAGGTTTATGTGGCGGTAGTGGGTGTCGTAGGGGTGAGGGCTGGTCACCGCGGCCGGATCCGACGGGCCGCGGGGCGCGGAAAATTTCAAAACCGTCCGCAAGGGGCCTTCCGGCAGCGACCGACCCCGAGGGTCGTCGCCGCCAATCGTGTCGCTCCCCCCGTCGCGACCATCTTCCTTGCCGCTTAGGCATACCCCCACCCCCTCGGAAGGTGAAGCTTGGCAACGTAGTCGGCAGCCAGTGAGCGCTTTCCCATGTGATGCTTCCGTACCTTAGACCCGGCGCTTTAGACACGCCCGTACTCTCCTCGCGCGCCCCCAAAAAACAATGGGCCTACCCGTATCATTCGCAGGCAAGACGGTAACAACCCCCGTATCCATGCACACGTTTCCGATATATGTTGGGCGAACTAAGCGAGATCCGTGGGGAAGGGCGGAGCAGAAATTGCTATATCGGGCACGGACATCATTTAATTTCCGAAACACTCCCGGTGGCGGCTGATATTGGGGATCGCCGTTTCCA